>BQNB010151627.1:3461-15875 GCA_026074375.1 Tanacetum coccineum | reverse complement strand
GCATTTATAAACATCTGTTTCTGCAATTTCAGGGACGCACTAACAGCTATTTAGTGAAACACGAATATGATCCTACACTCTTGCCACACACATTCGACAAGATTTATAATTCATGAACTTGTAAAATAATTGAAGCATTTGTGTAATATACTGATTCATATTCCTGAATGTTTGTATGCCAAGGCTCATTGTTTCAAGATGACCGGAAATAACCGTCACAACGAACATTTGACATGTAAAGTTGTGGTTGTTAATCGTATGGTGCTATGTTGGCAATCAAAAAAACGACTTTTAACATTTGTGAATATATCAATCTGTAATGCCTGACAATTCATTCTTGCTCAACTATCGTGGTGTTTATGTATGTTAAGTTATGCTAAAATCAACAAATCATGCTGTTAACTCTGAATCTACAGCAGGTTGCACTGCTCACAGTAGTATTAGTACCTTCTTCAGAGAGTCGTATTAAAGTGCACGGTGGAGTGCCTCATCACACGCCATAAGGCTTTTTTTTTGCCCTATGGCGGCGCCAAACAACGCCATAGTGGCGTTATCCGCCACCCAGCCGCCCCTCTACTAGGCGTTATTTGCCTTTTTTTTCCTTGTAAAAGTTGACCGTTGAATAACAGAGAGAAAAAATACTTTAACTAATAACTTACATTCATTCAAATTAAGTCACAATTTATATACACTTTCTAAAAACACTTCATTTTCTCCCTTTTATTATACACTTGCAAAATGAGTTATGACAACGAAGCTCTACCCGAAGAATTATTACATTTATACGAATATCATGAATAATTTATAGGCTTTGATGACGATGAAGCTACTAGTTCACACACTCGGACGTTAATACCCGAGACTATTAAGGCACCGAACAACATCTCATGGAAGATTATTTTGCCGGCAATCCAAAATACTCTGAAAGGATTTTTAAGCGACGGAACCGAATGAGTCGAAAACTATTTTTTAAATTAGTCGAATGTATAACTAACTATAACCTTTAAACTATTCCCGAGTACTATTTATCTTTTAGATCTCGGCAAAATGCCGCTAAGAAAATGAGTATTATTCCTATAATGAAATGCACGTCAGCTATACGCCAACTGGCGTACGGGACCATCCCCGATGCTTTTGATGAATATTTACAAATTAGTGAACATTGTAATCGTGATAGTTTAGACAAGTTTACCAAATTTATATGAGATTTATACTCGGATGGGTATTTAATAAAACCCTCACCCAATGATATTTGGAGTTTATATGACAAACAGAAAAACTATTATGGTTTTTCAGGCATACTTGGTAGTATAGATTGTATGCATTAGGAATGGAGAAATTGTATGAATGCTTACAAAGTGCAATTCAAACGGGGATCACAAATATCTAACAATAATGTTTGAAGGAGTTGCATCAAAAGATTTGTGATTTTGACATGCATTTTTTAGTATAGCGGGTTCCGGTAACGACCTAAATGTTCTTATCATTCGTATTTGTTTGACGACCTAATTGACGATGTCGCTCCCGAAGTCCCGTTTACAACGAATGGAAAAACATACACCAAATGATATTACATAACCGACAATATTTATCCCACTTAGTCTACTTTTATCAAATCGTATTCGATCGCACAGAACCAAACCGATTTAAATTTTAAGATGGCTCGTGAAAGTGCAAGAAAAGATGCGGAACAGACTTTTGGTGTCCTTCAGGGTCGTTGGGGGGGATTATAGCACAACCCGCACGTGCTTACCAGGTGAACAAAATACGTAGGATTATGTGTTGTGGCATCATATTGCATAACGTGATACTAAAAGATCAAAAGTTCCAAATAAGTAAATTTAACACGATATATATTATTCCCGTAGCCAATATACAACGTGCATGGGTCGAGAGATGCGGCGTACACCGAAGGAAAGAAAAGGAACTACGTGACAAAGAAACACATACCAACCTTCGACTTGATCTTGTGGATTATCTTTGACAACGACATCAAAAACTATAACAAGACGAATCTTTGTGTATCATACTTTTATTTTTATATATATAGCGTATTTTATTTTATGCATTGTAATTTTATTTTATTATATGTATTCTAATTTTATTTTAGTTTAATGAATTGTGTTTAAATTTATGTATTGTAAAAGTTTTTTTTTATTAAATGCCTGCATATTTTACCGTTAGCCCTTCTTTCACGCGCTCACGACTGGTTCTAAAACACAACCGGCTTCCTTTTTTTTTCCTTCAAGACGCACGCTGCTCAGGTGTGTAACAATGAAGACGCGTGGTAATAAGGCATCGAAGACTAGTCCAAGCAAATGCAAACATTATTTCTTAAAATACTTAATGGGAGATCTATAACTTATAAATAATTTTGTGTCTAACTTAGACTAGTAGTAATGCAACCACAAATGTGACCAAATCAACCCCGTCGCATCAGCGTCAACTCAGCTTTCTCACTCATAGACCAAACGTTCGTGGTATGGAGATCGCACTCACAACAAAAAAACAACCCACAAAAATAAATTAAAAAAAAACACACACAAACAATTCAATTCATTCGGTCCAGACACATACCGAATAATTCATTTTGAAGGGTATACCGACCGAACCGTTCGATCCTAGTAGATGGGCGGACGCGTCTGAAAAGGGTAGACCGACCGAATGGTTCGATTACATTATTACTAGTCTTATGTGACATTAACTCATTGAATTGTGAAAATATAGTTTTGGTTGATACGACTAATGAATTGTCGCATCACATATTTAAACATAAAATTAATCATGAGTTTTAAGTATGACAATCTTTTTCTCTTTAAGAAAAAGATAAGGAAAAAAAGCAAATCCCAAGGCTGCCCACAATGGTCGGTCGACCATGTGGGTCGCCCGTAGGTCGCCCTATTGCGGGGAAGTCGGTCGTTATGGGTTGTCGATATCATTTTGGAGAAGTAGGTCGTATACTCGATCGACTATGTGCATGTGTTTTGTGTTTGTTTTATTAATAAAAATGTATTTTTGTGAGGTATGTGTTTTATAAGTCATCGGAAAAAGAAAGCCGAGGTGGCTCGGAAAAAAATATCTTTAAAAGACGATTTCTGTTGGAAAGATCATACTAGTATTTCCCGGTTTATAAGAGTACAAAAATGACGTAATCAACAACTAGAGATATGGTTCCTGGATAAACAAACTATCAACTGCTTCTGGTTCTTCACTCCGGCAACTGTATTCCTTTCCACTGTCCAAAACCCAACAACAAATTAACTAATTCATTCAAATAAATAACAAACTCATTTCTCTAAAATGTTACTCCAACAACCCTCACCTTCACATTCACTTCAAACCCTAACAACCACCACTTTCATCCCTCTAACCACCTTCCCCAACCACCACCACAAACCACCACACCGTCACCGTCACCTCCGCATCTCCGCCACCTCCGCCGACACTCACCACCTCCCCAATTCCGCCATCCGCCGTATCGCCGATAAACTCCGAACCCTCGGCTACGTCGAAAACAACGAAACTAACAATAACCAAACCCTAGCCCTAACTACAACCACCACCTCACCTGGTGAGATATTCATACCATTGCCTAACAATGTACCTAAGTATCGTGTAGGACACACGCTTGACCCGAGCTGGAGCACGCCCGAGAATCCGGTTCCGGACCCTGGCTCTGGGACTGCGATTAGGCGGTATAATGAGATTAGGAAGGAGGTGTTGAGGGAGAAGAGAGATAGGAGGGGGGAGGGGGAGAGGGAGAAGGTGCCGATGATGGCGGAGTTGAAAGTGGAGAGAGGGGAGTTGAGAAGGTTGAGAGGGGTGGGGATTGGGATTAAGACGAGGCTCAAGATTGGGAAAGCCGGGATTACGGAAGGGATTGTTAATGGGATACATGAACGGTGGAGACGGAATGAGCTTGTGAAGATTGTTTGCGAGGATATGTGTCGGTTGAATATGAAGCGGACTCATGATTTGTTAGAGGTTAGATTGTTGATTATATGATTATTGCGTTTATAAGTAGTAGACTATATAACGAAAGTGATTATGATAATTTCACTATTCCATGTGGGTCGTCACTTGTAGAACGTAATGCCAAGCATCCTATTCTCCTAAATATTTAGATAATCATCGCAATGATGTTAATGATTACTACTTATTTAGCATCAATAGAATGTGAGTTGCTGCAAGAAAACTGATTCTCGAGATGAATGCAAAGTACTTACTTGCTTTGACGCTAGAAGCTCACCCATATGAGTAATTGACATTGTGGTGCTTGGACTTGCGATTAAAATGATAATAAACCTTTGAGTTGCTATGAGAAAACTGATTTTTGAGATATGTAAAATTATTTAACTATCCATAGGTTTAAGCACATGATTATCTAAATTATCCGATTCTGATTTAAGTTGTATAATTACTTGGAAAGTGCAAATCCAAATAGCACATTGAAGTTAGAAGTGGAATTGTTTCATAGGATGTATGAGATCTAATTTGAGCTACGTTTAGCTAATAATACTTTTCTATCTTGAAACATATTTATTTGACATAGATTTCTGTTTGGAATATATATCTCAGATGAAGACAGGGGGTTTGGTTATCTGGAGGGCTGGAAGCATTATAATATTGTACAGGGGAGCTGATTATAAGTATCCTTACTTCGTTAATAACACTAAGCCTAACGATGCATCTGAGGGCGAATCAACAAGTTCATCTTTGGACTCTGAAGAGGGTGATGTTCAAGAAAGCTACTCAATTGGCACAGAGGATGTCGCATCTGATGGTCAGACAAAAATGACTCAGACACCTTTGATTAAAGGCGTGGGTTCTCGAACCAGGGTCCGCTTTCAGCTTCCTGGGGAGGCACAGCTTGCGGAAGAAGCTGACCAGCTTTTGCATGGACTGGGCCCACGGTTCACTGATTGGTATGGATATGACCCTCTACCAGTTGATGCTGACCTTTTACCAGCAGTTGTCCCTGGATATAGGAAACCATTCCGCCTCCTTCCTTTTGGAGTTCAATCAACATTAACAAATGATGAGATGACAACTCTAAGAAGACTTGGGAGACCTTTACCATGTCATTTTGCTTTAGGTCCGTGACTCCCATATCTTAGTTCTATTTTATATCTATTAAATTAGAGGCATCAATCTCAGCCTATGTAGATATGGGTCATATGAACAAAGTTTGAAATGTTAGTTAAAAAGTAAGTCCATCGCATATGGTAACAGTCACCTATGGCGTAATCAAGTCCTTACAAATTCTTAAAATATTTATGAGGAAAAGATCAGTATATAAATAGCAGTTTTTGTAATAAATCTTTATTTTGTCAATATAAAAGAAAGAAATGCGCTGGCAGGCAACCTTCCAGTAAAATTTTCCTCGCTTTGACCCCACCATATATTTGCTTGTATTGACCCGTTTACCCAATCCACTCATTTATTACATACTCTTTGCTGTTGTCAAATGTCAATTCCTGTTGCCTTTGTCTTCTTGTACCAGGTAGAAATAGGAAACATCAAGGCTTGGCTGCCGCCATATTGAAGCTATGGGAGAAATGTGAGATTGCAAAGATTGCTGTCAAGAGAGGAGTACAGAATACCAACAGTGAGCTAATGGCTGAAGAATTGAAGGTCAGTGTAGGAGTTTTAGTTTCTTAAAATTGATACCATAAGTTTTATTAAATGTGTTGGATAAAATTCTAATCGTACCTATATCGCCCTTTCCTTTATGATGCTTCTAAAACCCATGTGAAAATCTGAACGTTTTTGGTACATTTAATTATAAAAGTATGAAAGTATCTTTAAAGGTGAAGCTAGAGGTGGCAACGTTTATCTGTTTACAACCTCTGAAGAAGTGTTGAACCTTTTTTGATAAAATTCATTTTTTGTCATCATATTTTAGAAAAATTCATATCAGCCTCAACCAGCTTCATCATAGTATGCTACATTGTAACTTGTAGTTCAACCTTTGATTTTCATCAGTATATATGTATTTTTTCCAGCACTACATTGATACCTGACGAATGATAAATGTTTCAGTGGTTAACGGGAGGAACGTTACTTACACGGGATAAAGAGTATATTGTTCTGTATAGAGGTAAAGATTTCTTGCCAGCTACAGTTTCTTCAGCGATTGAACAAAGAAGGAACCGTGGAGTTGATGTGCTTGAAAGAAAGAAGCTTTCTCGTTCATCATATGTCCAAGAGAATAAAGATAAAGAAATCGGGAGTCCATCTGCTGCTGAACCTAGTGGAATGAGAGACCAGAAACTAGAACTGGCCATTGAACAAAGGAAAAAAAAGTCTCGTGAAGCAGCTATTAAGAAGACTACCTCCAAGTTGTCTCAGGTATCCATTTACAATGATCAAATGATTCATTTATCATCATTTTTATAATACTTTTGCTCCATATTTAGCAACGGAAGCCAGTTTCTATATGGTATTGTCTTCTGGCCCTTGTTACGCTGCCTTTAATCATAGAGGTGACCGCTTTTTGACCCATATATCCAAAAAGGGTTCATATTTTTCTCCCAAATGGGTCAAATGTGTTAACTGGCTACACGGTGCCCAAAGTGCATTCCGATGCTTAGATACTCCTAAATCACTTCTATTCGTAGAAGGTAGGGTTGATATCTTAATAGTAACCTGATTTGCTTGGACTGTAGAACACTTGATACTTCTTGTTAGTTGTTGCCCAACTTTGCAACCATATGATATTTCATGTTGACATTGCTAGGCATTGGAGAGCAAAGAAAGGGCAGAGAAGCTTCTGGAAGAGCTGGATAAGGAAGAGATCAAACAACAACTCGAGGTAGATAAAGAAGGTATCACTGAAGAGGAACGATTCATGTTGAGGAAGGTTGGCTTGAAAATGAGGCCTTTTCTACTGCTGGGTGAGTCTCAGTTATTTTCCATAACATGTCACTTAAAGCCTAAGATGGGAGGTGTCAAATTAGGCGGTTAAGATGGGTTGGGTAACTGGTCAAAATTAGTTAGTTGCAGCTCAAAACAGGTTGGGTTAACCTGAAACTCATTTTTCCCTGTTTTCTTCTTAAGTTTTAGATATAGTTAGTGTGATAAAAATGAATATAAAAACTATATATTACAATAATAGTCCTTTTCTTGATAAAAGATTAAGGAGGTTGTAGACACTAAACACACGATCGGTAACTATAAACATGTTTGACCCACTTGACTTGTTTTATTTTCTGCTACTTTTATCATTTATTTTTACTCGCCCGTTAAAGGTAAAACATAAACCAAATTGACACAATTACTAGTGAGTGAGTAGAAACTGCCACCTCAACGTTAGGGCCAAGACAGTTCACAAATTTCTTCTCCCACTAGGAAACTGAATGAGTATTTATCTTCCCCTTTTCAGGAAGGCGTGGAGTTTTTGATGGAACCGTTGAAAATATGCATTTTCACTGGAAATATAGGGAACTTGTTAAGATATTATCTGGTGAGACGAACATTGATGAGCTTCATGCAGCAGCAAGGACATTAGAAGCAGAAAGTGGTGGAGTTTTAGTGGCGGTAGAACGAGTTCGCAGAGGTCATGCAATTATTGTCTATCGTGGCAAAAACTACAGACGACCAGCTACCTTGAGGCCACAAACACTCCTTAATAAAAGAGAAGCATTAAACCGATCCATAGAAGCCCAGCGTCGAGAGGCAAGTACATATATTATTTTGTTAAATAGCAAACATGATTAGTGATTAAATGCCAACACAAGGATGGAGTTAACACTTATGTCATGATGTTACCATCACAAGTGCCATTATTTTATAGTTGCTTAATTTCATATCTCAATATTAATACGCAACTAATGCAAAATGGAAGCATACTGAACATATTCTTGCAAATATTAGAGAAACTCATACCTTTAGAAGAAAATGATTATATTTTGCAGCGTCAGCCAAAGGTAATGAATATTTCTAATATAACGCATGATTGGAATCCCACATCTAACGCAATTTACTGAAAAAACAAAATAAAATGAAAAGTGAAAATCATGAAATCGGGGGAAATTCGAGACTGGAGCCTCTTCGAGGCATGCTTTTGCAAAACTTTATCTGCTCTTGTCAGTTCTCAGTTACCTCTTTTATGCAGTCCTTGAAACTTCAAGTGTTGAAGCTTGGCAAAAATGTTGAAGAGTTAAAGCTGAAGTTGGTGAGTGCGGATGTTGTCGTTGGTCAATTTTGTAGTAGGCATTGGTCTGTTTGTACTCGCTAATAATTTCCAAAAACCACTCAATTTATCTTAAACCAGGCCAAAAGTGAGGACGCAATTACAAATACTGAAAAAGATCAGAATATACAGTTGGTGAGTGTCCTCTGTTAGTTATTACATTCTATGTTTACTAATTCAATCTATAAGTATACGGCATCTCTTATTGAGCAATGTTGTTGTTATGTGCTGCAGCAGGAGATGAACAGCCTATCAGCTGAATATAGGAGACCTGATACTGATCTTGAAGGTTATGAATCAAATTCTACTGATCAAGACAATGGGCAGGTGAGGATTAGTAACTTGTGTTGGGAATTTATTAGTGATGGCAAATTGGGCGGGTCAGGCAGGTTGGGTAATCGGTCTAAACCCATTTGTGTTTAAAACGTCTGTTTTTAGTAAAGGTCTTAAGGGGCCGGGTTTGTTTGACCCATAAGTATCGTTCATTTGCTCAATGATTTTAGTATTATCATAAAAACCAAATACTAAATCGTCAGGTTTCTTTGCATTTGGTATATATTTGTGTGGCTCCTAATGCATATAGTGCTTTTGATATTCACAAAGAGTTACTTATTAAATTTGGTCTGGGAATTTACGTATCTGCAACTTGAAGGAAAGGGAACTTGATGGAGGCGAGTTAGTTATGTCAAACGTAAATGATAGCTTAAACGCATCAGAAGAAAGCCTAGAAACCGATAATGAAAATATGCCGGAAGTTTTCCCGTCAGAACATGCCGAAAAGGATCAATCTGAGTTCACAAAAGATAACTTAAAGCCTTCGATTGAGTTGGTGAAAAGAAATAATGAAACAGAGGAAGCTAATATGCTAAGCCCCTCAACTTTTCCAGATGCTTTTAAGGTAAAACATTTATGTATTAATGTCAATTAAAAAAAAAAGGGGGGGGGGGGGGGGTGCGTTTTTAAAGCAATTATCCGACTCTTCTAAATTCAACTAGTATATGTTCCAAAAAAAAAATTTCAACTAGTAATAATAAGTTTTTTAGTGTTTGGGTAGTTACTACTTTACTTAAGCTTATGATGTAAATATGTAGGGGTCAAATAATCAGTTTGATAATAGCTGCAGCAAAACTGATTATTATAAGGTAGAGTGCATTACTTCTATACCGTTATTGTACCCATTGCTTCATTAATTAAAAAATGTTTGTTGGGCACTTGACACCATCAGAGTGATTTGTTAAATGTTCAAGGGACAAAAACACATCCAAACACCATCTCTTGCACTAAATTTTGATATAGTTGATTATATGGTTTTAGTTATTCAGTATTATATACCCACTTTCAAAATGCATGTCAAATACCCCCTAAACCAGTTTTTATTATATGTTTGCAATGAATTATCATCTTCTTTTTTTCTCCGTAACGCGGAGTTGGCATATATTGTCTATTTCAGCTAGAAGCATCACCAAGAACCGAGCCTTGTGTATCTGCTACGAGGACTGAGGTCCCATCATCACCAGCTCATGGGTCTGGAGTCAACGAGTCAAATGGGAAACAACGCAGATCTGCTTTTCTTTCGAATAAAGAGAGGCTGCTTTTGAGGAAACAAGCCCTTAAGATGAGAAAACGTCCTGTTTTAGCAGTTGGTAAGCTACAAGTGGTGACACTAGAGGTGGAGATATGAGCGGGTCAAGCAGGTTGGGACAATGGGTAATGTATTAGATATGATTGTAAATAATTTTACTAGAGGTGGCAGTTTCTACCCTTGTATGAATATGTTGATCCAGGTTACGCTTCATCTTTAACAGGTCAAATAATATATCGCTAAAAGAAAACTTGTGCTATTTATTGCTTACAACTTACAAATAATTATGGCCAGAACCTTACAATAACAAGTTACCTAACCCACGTGGCCCGCTCATTTTGTCACCTCCAATCTCTACTTTCGAGTGCACAAGATGCACTATCTTGCAGTGAAGACAAATAAAGTAGCTTTTGCTGTAAAACTATAGATTGTTATGCCTAACAACACTATAATATATGCAGGGAGAAGCAATATTGTCAGCGGGGTGGCTAAAACAATTAAAACTCACTTTCAGAAGCATCCCCTCGCTATTGTGAATATAAAAGGAAGAGCCAGAGGGACTTCAGTGCAGGAAGTGGTTTCAAAGTTGGAGGTTTGCATCACGAGTCCACCCAATTTTACAACTGTAAGATATGAACTAGTAGTCAGCTCAGTGATAACTAAAATTGGTCATCCTATTTCCATTGCAGGAAGCAACAGGTGCAATTCTTGTTTCTCAAGAACCTAGTAAAGTCATTCTGTATAGGGGTTGGGGGGCTTCAACAACACAGGATTCCAACCAATCTAGTGTGAAACAAAATCGAAGTGACTATGAAGGTATTCTTAAGCCAATAATCTCCCCAGAGCTCATTTCGGCAATTAGGCTTGAATGTGGATTGCAGGATAACAAAGTCCAAGAGAGTGATGGCGTTTCTTAGCGTAAAATTGGTATTGTTGACTTTTCTTACTCTTATTTTGGTGGTTTTGGTTTTCTGTCCAACTAGAGGTGGCAATATGGACTATTTGTTATGAGCGATGTGGGCTGTCCTTTTTATCTCAAATGGGTCAAATCAAAGTTTTCAGTTAAAAAGGGAATGGGTCAAGCGGATTGACTGTCACCCAATGTCTAATTCTAGTGCATAGTATTATAATAGCTGTTTTTGTAACATATAATTGATGCGTTTATCATTAGCAATTAGACAAAGGTGTTTGTTGGTCAACCAAGCTCACCTGGTCCATACTAAAAAGTACTTGTTTTGACCTTTGACCTGTTACCAACCTGACTGACCTGCTCTTCTTATGACCTCTATCCACAAACAGTTGCTGTGCGTGTCATCTTTATTCTGTTACTTGTGATGCAGGATCGGGACTTTCAGCTCATACAGGTAGGCTATCAATGCTGTTCTTGACTATTTCTTGGTGCATTGTCTAGTTTTACAATGCATACGTTTTCTAATTGGAAGGTCAGACTGTAGTGATAAGGCATGTATCCCAGCAGTGTTTTATTAGAATTGCCATCGCGGGTGGGAATCTGGAGGGTTATCGGTTTTCCCAACAACTAAGAATGGTAAATTACCTGTGTCCTGTTGAAGATGAGTCTACTTGAAGGTCAATTTTGTCTTGCCTAATTGAGAGAGTTGCTCGTTGCTGAAAAGCCTACAAGCTTTTACAGAATTTGACAGCCGCACCCAAAAGATTTGGGTATCTTATTATGATAGTGAAACTGTATATATGGATTAAAATTAAAATGTTGCATACACATTTGTAGCTGCTTGGTTTCTGACTTTCTGTACTAGGTAGTCTTAGAGCACTAGGTATGGTTTGGTGCCATGGCTCAAGCCATGGCAAAAAGTGTATTTTTTTTTCCACAACACCAAAAACTCCCATAACACCAAAAAGTGGCTCCTTGGTTAACACCATATTTTTTGGTGTTACGGAAAACTTTTCCATATTTTTTTTTTCATTTTTATATATTAAAAAAACTATTAGCTTAAAATTATTTGTTACTTCATCAAATATTCACATATACATTGTACTTTTTAATTAATCTTTGTAATTTTTTTGGCCCATCAATTAGCTAATTGCCCATAAATAAAGCATTAACCCTCCAAACTCATCTCCTAGATAGAAACATTCGCCCCATCTCCTTTTTCCTCTCAAACTCAGTCAACAACACTCATCTATACTTTTGCTTATCCCTCCACAAGAAACTGTATAATCATCTTCACCCTTATATCTCATTAACCAAAACACACATACTCATTTCAGCCAAAAAAGAAAAAGTATACACAAAAACGCGAGATCTGAAAACGCGAGACGCCGTACGGCACGTGGCGTTTTCACGTCGCGCTTTCGCCCACCATCTCGGCTGGTGGTGGCGGCGCGAGACGCGAAAACGCCACCCACGGTGTGGTTTTCGCGTCGTGGGCTGGCGTTTTCACCGATGGCTCAAGCCACCAGCCACCGTACCTTGTGCTCTTAAGTATATAATATGGAAATCTATGTATGAAATAATACTTTATAGAAAGTGAATTACCGCACTACTTTTCATGTATAGATATATATATTATATACTTAAGTGTTCGTTTCAAATAATTTTGAAACAATAACAATTTAACTATTTATTTCTTCATATGCATATTTAAAATGAAAATTACAA
>BQNB010151625.1:2164-15876 GCA_026074375.1 Tanacetum coccineum | reverse complement strand
CCCCTGCTGGGCTATTAAACGCAGTCCCAAACACCCCTGTTTGGCTGCAAAATCGCAGAAACAAACGCCCTTATGGGCTGTTATACGCGGATCCAAACGCACCCTTATGGGTGCTATTAAACGAAGAACCAAACGCCTTTATTTGGGGCTACTAACCACCGAAACAAACACACCTTTTTGGGTGATTATCACAGGAACAAACACCCCTTTTTAGGGCTGTTAAACACCAAAACAAACACCCCTTTTGGGCAGAAACATGCAGAAACAAACACCCCTTTTTAGTACGTTTTCGAGCTGATTTAACAAATAAATATCACGAGAAAGCCGAGAAGAATACGATAGCCACAAGCCCGACACCCTTCAGGTGCGGCTGTGGTGGCAGATAACTCACACCGAACACCACTATAAGTGGTGTTTTCGGTGGCAACCAAACACCCCTTATGGTGTGCATGCCGATCGGTAACCAAGAGAAGAGCAAGGGATACAATAACCACAAGCCCGACACCACGAGGGTGCGGTTGTGGTGGCGACTAACCGAACCAAACACCACCTAGCGGTGTTCTCGGTGGTGAAACAAGCACCCCTTGCGGCGTGTAAACCAACAAAAACAAAAGGAAAACGAAACAAATTAAAGCAACTACAACCACACTTATTTAGTTTCTATAAAATACAAGTAACCATCCATTCGGAAATATGAAGGGTGAATTAGTGGTGGTGGTGAGATAGCTTAGGTGGCTGCTGAGGATAGTTGCATGTCGTCGGTGAGTGGCGGATCTGGTGGCTGCCGGCTGTGACAATAGGGTAGTGGGTACCGGCGGCTAGAGATGGAAACGGCGGTTGCATGGTGGCTGTTGGTGTTAGTTGCGATGATGGGGATGGTGTAGGCGAGTGGTGGAGAGGATGGTGTTGATGGCGAGATGGTGGCGGATATCGTTGGGACTTCGCCGGAAAATTATTCCGGTGGCCGGAATTCGCCATGCCGGCGCCGGGAATTATGAGAGAGGAGATGGAGAGTTTAGAGCCATGTGTGTGTAATTTTTATGAGGGAAATGAGGTAAGAAATGTATTTATATTTCAAAGTTTTTATTTAAAATAAAATGTGACAAGTCTTCCATAGTTTAGGGTGAATTTTGTAATTTTTATTAGAGGGCTAAAAGTGTAACTTTTGGGAAGTTTTTGTAAAATATTGGTTCGGGTCTTGTTTGAGCGAGTTAACGGATGATTTAAAAGACGAAACTTGCGCCATTGTTTTTCAAATTATTTTTCCTATAAAAATGAGTATTTACACGACTATATTTCATAAATATTTTGTAACGTTTATTCAATATTGTCTATTATTTATGGAGTAATAGTTTTAGACTTTGTCCGAAAAAAATAAATCTTAATTTAAATGTTCGCGTTTTCAACTAACGCTTTTAAATAAATTTCGATAAATAAATAAAATTTCATTAGTCTCGTGTCGGTACGCGTTGTTGTCACTTTCGAGCCAACTAAGTTTCAAATAAAAAAAAAAAAAAAAAAAAAAAATTATGAGAATTATGTACTAATAATTATGATTTATTATTAAAATAAATTTTGAGAAATTATCGGTTACGCGGAATTTTTTTTTTTTTCGGCGATAAAAGGTCAAACGGTCAAAAGTCAAGTCAAACTCGAAATGTAAAAGGGTAACATAGTTATTTAAGGTTCCGAAAATTGACGGTTGTCACAGCTTTTAAGTTGTATGAGCAAATATTACATATGTTGTAAATTGGCTCGTGTTTGGTTTTTCGAAAATGATACATTTAGCAATTGCAATGCAATGTAAATTTATTGAATATTTTGGACGAAACATCCAATTTGTCAATCCTACTTCATTATGTATTTCATGCATGTATTAAACATATTAGACTAATATTTAGAACACAAATATTGGACAAGTAGACTCAATATGGCATTATCAATATAAGTGTGAGTTATGATCCAATGCATATTCTTTTCATCTACAAACGGATGCAATTATTTTTATATCAATCTAGTGTGATTGAGTATGTAGATGCAAGACAATATCTTTTATTATAATTTGATATAATTTTAAAACTAAACAAATAAGAATCTGATTTCTTGTCCATACTCAAAAACTTGTCAATTAGATTCGATAAATATATCAACCATAATTTGAATAATGAATTGATATATTCTTGAAATCTTTCTTGACCCTTACGAACACTCATTTAAAAGAAAATAGTTAAATATTTAAATAGTGTGTTCCATTAATCCCACGATTAGTTGTAAATTTTATTTGTGCAAAAAACTATTTGTTGTTATGTATAATATACATAGTTTTTGACATTTTATGATTATGAGTTTTCTAACCATTTTTATACAACACATATCTTTTGTCAAATACTATATGTTTTTTTTAAATAAAATAATTATGTGTGTGTTTAAAACTTTGCAGCACAAGCTTCTCTTTTTCTTAGTTATTGATGTATTAAAAACAATCTTTTCTTTGTTTGACCAACCAAGGTAAACAAGCAGTTGTTGAAAATATTTAATCGTGTTGTGAAAATAGATTAAATATTGGCATTTATTTAGGTGGCAATAGTTTTAATACATTTAATAATATAGTGACAAGTTATTTGAACTTTTATTCCTAAATATATTCCCATACCCGGAAAGATTTACAAGATGTTTATGTAACATTTGTAAGTTAAGTGATCTATGCCTATATGCAATACAAGAACAATTTTGCAATCTTAATGCAAAAAAATCTAGCATAAGTTCTAGTTATTCATAATTCGAAAAACATAATAGTACAAACGGAATAGTGTAATGATACTGTGCTTTTTAGATATTCAGATTAGCTTAATACATGTAGCAACGATCATTTAATAATTTTTACTAACTTAGATATAATAATGAGAATAATCACATAGCATACCACATAAACGTACTTGTCGTAGTTTTGTGTATTAGATACAACAATGTATACTTAGCTCGGTTTTGTTTGAAGACAAATTAGTTTCCTCCCCATTTCAAAAATCAAGTTTAATATTTTTGAAAAGTTAATTACACCATTTTTCAAAAGTATACCGACTAGAAATGTTCGACTCGAAAGGAAAAGACAAAATACAAAGGTTTTACGTTAACAGGAACTCGACGTTTTAGACAATAAGTAGTATTTGGCCTTTTCTGCTAAATTAAGTGTATAAAATAAATCTTGGAAGGGGAAACGTATTTTTATATGAAAGTAGACTCAATTCTCTTCGAAATGGGCGACGCGGTGGCACGACTTCTACGGACTTACGGTTGATTTTATATGATTTTTTCATAGTTTTGAAAACTATCGAATAGCCAGGTGGTCCGCCCTTTAAAGTTTAGGGGTCCGCCCTAGGAATTAAGTGGGGTTCGCCCACTGCCCACCTGATAATCAGAATTTCAATTTTTGTAAAAAAATTTACTTTTTGACTTTGCAGAAAAGGTGTTACTACTTTTTTGAATTTGATTAACGACGATATAACACTTATTTTAAGCATCATTTTTATCTCGAGCTAGTATCATTAGTGTATATAAGATCAAAACTAATACAAGTTAATCAACAAGACACTTTTCATATTTATCCCCCATTAATGGGTAATTTTGATACATGGATCGTACTCAATTTTTAAACCATTTGTTTTGAAAATTAGAAGACGTGGCTTGGTTTACCAATTATGAAATTCATAGAGGGGGGTGAATACGTTCCATTTAAAAATATTAAACTGTTTCATTTTGATATCAAATTACCGGAATCAAGCGTGATACAATATGATGGAGTGTTATAAAAGTTATATACATATATTAATACAGATTTTACAACAATACACCCAACACACAAATTCACATTTATTTAAGACATTAATTAATAAGACTTATATAATCAATACATCACACAATTGCAAGTTAAAAATATAAAGAATAAATGCGAGTATAATGTAAAGAGATAGTGAAAAGGATTAAAGTGGTTTCGGTCAACGATGACCTTTCTCCCTACCTCACTCCTCGAGTACCATCGCGAGAGTTTCTTCATAGTCAACAAGCTCCCTTAAGGCGTGAGGAAAGGAAACCGGACACACGTTGCTTATATCAATTTCGACACTAATGTTAATGTCGAGTTCCTAATCTAGCTAGAACCAATCTAGCACAAACACAACTTCACGATTCACAACTTCACGACTATCTTCAAACTTCACTACTAGAAACAATTTATCACAACACGACTTCACGACTTGTTCACGACTTCACAACTTCACAACTTCACGACTTCTTCACTTATTCACAACGTCACAACTTCTTCACAACTTCACTTCACCACACTAATTATATCACAACTATCTAACACCACTTGGTAAGATCACCACAATCTAACTACAATACATACCATGATCACCATGATCAAGCAATTACACAAGTTTAGAATACATGAACTCGATCTATACATTGTAATGTAAGACATCTCACGAATGCCCTAACTAGCCTACATAACTTCGTATCTTAATGATAATGAAAGTTCTTCTCTTGCACTTCAATGGATGGATGATTAGATCACATTTTAAACAAACTTATAATAAGTTAAGTGATCAAAGGAAAGGGTTTTAAAGGAGGTTTTAGATCTGAGAAAACTTTGTGCAAAAAGCTGAGAAAATCTATGGAAACAGTCCACTATTTATAGGGAAAAAATATTGATTTTTATTTGGGCGGTCCCCTTAATTAATTAAGGGTGCCGCCCATTTTTCAGACGCTCCTTTTTCTGTCTTTTTGTGGAGAAGGTTTTTCTGGAACTTTCTAGCCGTTTTTAGGTAGAAAATTTGAATTCAAAATGTTTATTATGAATAAAATATTTCTAATAAATACAAAAATGTTTTGTATAATTTTTTTAAAAATGTTTGTCCCATTTTATAAAAAAAATGTAAGGTTTGGAAAAATAAAAAAGTTCTTTGATCATTCAACAAATTAAAGTTTGTTTGTTCATACCTTTAGTGATTTACGTCGGGTGCGAACTTAAATTTCTTGTTGAAGAAAACATGAGACGTCGAAAGATGTTGACGTATGAATTGATGATTTGTAATTACGAGTAACTTATGCACTTTACATTTTGTGTTATAAGTTACATGTTTGACATAACCAAAACATGAAGAGAATGTATAGATTAAATATCATAATGTAATATTTCTACCAACAGATGGTATGAATTAGATACTTCCATTGAGGGGAAAAATAAGATTTATAAAAAGTAAGTCTATTAGAAAGATTCTCATATCCCATCAATTGAAGGTTTTCAAAAATTTCAGTGTTTGTTAAACAAGCAATACCATCCTTATCATTAAATTGAAGATCTCTCCTCATAGATGATTTTGATATTACTATTGTCTTGCCCTCAACCTGGGCATGAATTTGTGTTTCATTATTGACTGTTTTGATCTTAGCAGTAGACCAAAACTGTTCAATACAAGAAACATAAATAGTAGGACTAACTGTCAAGGCATACCTTATGGGGTTAGCATTCAAGAAGTCTACTATCTCAGCAAAATCAGCATTCTCAGTAGATTTTTCCAAGTAAGCAACCATATTATATGAGTCAGCAAGATTTAATCCCGCCATTGATGTCGAATTGTTTTTAGAATCAGCAATGAAATTGAATTAGAGTTTGTAAATTAAGAGTATTAGAATGATTAAGAACGATTATGGTTTGATCAAATATGCTTAAATAGGATATAAAGGAAACCTACAAGAAAAGTATCCATTTTATAGACCAAAAATACCCTTAGCAGTTGTAACTCAAATGGTAACTTAGCAGTAGTAAGTTAGCCTGGCAGCACTAACTTTTGACCTGCAGTACTAAGTTTCGCCTAATAGTACTAAGTTTCGCCCATCAGTACTAAGTTTCGCCCAACAGTAGTAAGTAATGCCCAGCAGCATTAACTCTTGAGTTACCAGTTTTAATCCCAATTCCATCCTTAGCAGCTTTTCCACTCCATTTCAATCATTATTTATGTATAATCCACTGTATATTAATATAATTAACCTCCCTTTAATCAATACTTCAGAGGTTAAGCTTTCCAATACTTGCAATCAGATATTGAAATCTGCTAACATCAAATGCTTTTGTGAGCAAATCTACAACATTCTGATCTGTGTGAATCTTGATCATCTGAATAAGCTTCTTCTCATTAGAATCTCTGATAAAGTGACACCTAATCTCAATGCGCTTTGTCTTTGAATGAAAATCAAGGTTCTTTACTATGCAGATAGTACTTTCATTATCAATATGAATCTTGGTCTGCATAAAGTTATATCCATAATCTAGCAATTAATTTTAGATCCAAAGCATCTGTTCATAGCAATTGGAAGCAGCTATATACTCAGCTTCAGTTATGGAATTAGCAACCACAATTTGCTTCTTGCATTGCCATGAAATCAATCTACACCCTAGGAATTGATAACCTCCTGTTGTTGACTTCCTATCTAAGCTTACTCCTGCATAGTCACTGTCAGTAAATGTCACCAAATCAAAAATGTGAATCCTTAGGATACCAAAGGCCTAATTTAGGTTGACCTTTTAAGTGTCTAAAGATCCTTTTCGTAGCATGAAGATGTAAAATTTTAGGATTGACTTGGAATCTTGCACAAGCACATACTGCAAACATAATATCAGGCCTTAAAGAAGTTAGATACAACAATGATCCAATCATGGATCTTTACAAGTGTTCATTTACATCTTCACCATCTGCATCTTTAAGCAAAGGCTTCTGGGTTTCCATGGGTGTGCTTGTTGTTTTGACATCACTAAATCTAAATTTCTTTATAATTTTAGTCACATACTTGTCTTGACTAATAAAAATCCCATCTTCCTTCTGCTTCACTTGCAGGCCTAGGAAGAATATGAGTTCACCCATAGAACTCATCTGAAACTTTTTATGCATTAGCATCTCCAACTTTGTGCATAACTTCTTCTTTGTAAAACAAAAAATGATATCATCTACATATACCTGTACTATCAGTATATCACCTTGGTCCCTCTTGATAAATAAAGTTTTGTCTATCTGTCCTCTCTGAAACCTATTTTCCAACAAATAAGTGGACAAGGTTTCATACCAAGATCTGGGAGCTTGATGCAAACCATAAAGAGCCTTTTCTACTCTGTAAACTCTGTCAGGGAAGTCTGGATCTTCAAATCCTAGTGGTTCACAAACATAGACTTCCTCTTCAATCTTTTCATAAAGAAAAGCACTCTTCACATCCATCTGATACACCATAAAGTCTTTATATGATGCATAGGATAAGAATAACCTGATTGCTTCAATTTTGGAAACTAAAGAAAAAACCTTATCATAATCAATTCCTTCCTCTTATGTGTGACCCTGAGCAACCAATGTAGCCTTGTTCCTGATCATAATGCCTCTTTTATCTTTCTTGTTCTTATACACCCATTTAGTATCAATGGCCCTTTTACCATTAGGTAAATTCACCAAGGTCCAAACCTGTTGTAGCTTGAACTGTAGAAGCTCCTCTTACATAGCTTCTATCTAGCTTAGATCTTTTAATGCTTGGATTACCTTCTTAGGCTCTTCTTGTAATAAGAAACATGCAAATGGACAATTCTAAAAGTCTTTATGGTTGGTCCTCTGTTGCACTAAACTAAACATAGCATGTTCTGTCACACTCTTTGTCATCCTTCTGGTTTGAGGTGCTAAATGTATGCCTCTAATGATTTGTTTAACTAGATGATTCTTGTGAATTCTGGTAGTTGGAATAGGACTGACAGGGATATGTGTATCCAAATTAGTCATGTCAGCCTCTACACCAAAAACGACCTCATTCTTTAAAGAAGCAATATCTTCCAAATTAGGCATATTTAGATCATCATCACATCTATAGACTATATTTTCATCAATAGTATTATCCTCTATGCCAGCAGCATTAACAGTTGGACTAACAGTATTAATAGTGTTAGTGTTGTTAACACTAACATCCTTCTTTTGATTAACTCTTGGCTCCTATGTACTTGGAACCTTACTATCTTCATTCCCTAGATCCTCAGCATCCTTCTTTTCATCCTCCCCTGATGGCTTGAATCCAGCATCAGAAAAATCCTTTAAACTAGAAGAGAATAGTAGATCTTGAGTCCATAATGGTAGCAGTATGTAATCTTTGCATGGTACTATCTCCACTCTAGCTTTACATGCATTATCACATGCTTTTGTACCTGCACTACCATTAGATTGATTCCCTGTAACAACTGGCTTATAGCTCATAGATTTTGTTAGTGCATCTATATCAAAAAGCCAATTCGGTCCACTTCCTGCAATATTAGGTGTATTCTTACTTAATTGAACATGCATGTTCTCTTCTATTATCCTAGTTCTACTGTTGAATACTCTAAATGCTTTGTTATTGGTAGAGTGTCCTATAAAGAATCCTTCATCAGCCTTTCCATCAAATTTACCTAGGTGATCTATGGTATTAAGGATTGTAACAGGACACCCAAATGGTCTCATGAAGCTTAAGGTAGGTTTTCAACCTAAAAAAAAGTTCATAAGGGGTCTTGTTGTGAGGCTTGATAACTAACACCCTATTTTGGACATAACAAGCAGTATTAACTGCTTCAGCCCAGAATGTTTTTGGCAATTTTAAATCAGCTAGCATAGTCCTAGCAGCCTCTATTAGTATCTTAATTTTCCTTTCTGCTACTCCATTTTGTTGTGGAGTCCTAGCAACACTAAATTCCCTCTTAATACCCTTCATTTCATAGAACTGATTCATGACCTTATTCTTGAATTTAGTCTTATTGTCACATCTAATCACTTTCACCCTAAGGTCTATTAGATTTTCTATACCTGTTATAAATGTTTTAAGGATTTCACTAGTTTCATCCTTAGTGGCTAAAAAGAAAACCCAACTAAACCTACTAAAATCACATGTGACAACTAGGCAGTACATCTTTTTTATTAAACTCTTTACAAATGTTGGGCCAAACAAATCCATGTGCAATATTTGTAATGGTTGGATGATTGAACTGACTGTTTTGGTCTTACAAGAAGCTTTGTGTTTCTTTCCCTTCTGACAAGCAACACAGGTTTGATTAATTTTGAAAAGTTTTAAAGGTAAACCTCTTACAAGGTTTCCCTTTACCTGTTTATTCATTGTTTTAAAATTTACATGTCCAAACCTCCTATGCCAAAGATTAGATTTATTTGGTGTGGCTTTTACAAAGAGACAAGTGAGACCTACTTAAGGAACAACATTCTTTAAATCAACACTGTACATGTTATCCTTTCTAGGAACTTTAAGCAAAACATGACTTTCATCAGTTAACTTAAAGTCTGGAGACAGAACAACACATGCAGTATCCGTAAAAAGAACACTATTCTTCTTGTCACATATTTGTGAGATACTGAAGAGGTTAAACTTTAGTTCCTTTACAAAATACACATCTTCAAAATCTAATTTACCAGTTCTTATTTTACCTTTCCTAGTAATTTTCCCTCCTTTGGAATTTCCTCCAAAGGGAACAAATCCTCTACCAATTTATTTATAATCTGTAAGATAGGATCTGTTTCCTGTTATGTGCCTAGAGCATCCACTATCAATCACTCCTTTATCCTTTAAATCTTGATGTGGATTGCCCTGCACATAATGGTAGGAAAATTAGTTTCTTTTGGGGACCCAAGCCATTACTGACTTGAATCTGCCTTGTGCATCAATATAGTTAAATCTTTTAAAGGATAATGATGCACCATTGTTTTTGGAGACATGGTCTAAAACTTTATACTTTGGTCTCAAAACCCAACATGCTGAGGCCTTAACAGTATTTCCCTTGTTTCCCTTAACAACACCAAGAACTGCTTTTGGCCTAGCAGTATTAACCCTTGTTCCCTTAACAGTATTAACCTTTTTAGTGAAATTACTATTATTAAATGTTGTTATTTTCTTAAAAGGCCTTCTAGTAGTTGAATATGCATTATTAATAACATTTTTCATGGGCCCTGCATTATTCACTGCTGTTCTTGGTTAAAAAGTATTAACTGGTCTAGCAATATTAAGTGAAATTAGGCCAGACCTAGTTAAGACTGTTCTTGAAACCATGTTCCTTTTTGGACTGGGATGAGTTAATTTAGAGAAATTCTATATGTTCACCCTTTGAACATTGGTCCAAACTAGTTTTGCAAATCTTCCATTATTATACAAGATATTGTAATCATTCTTCAAATGATCAAAACTCCTACATACATGACAAGCTTTGTTGAACATCTCAAAATCATTCCCTAAATTGTGAGACATTTGTTGGTTCCAGTTTCTCTTGTTTCCTCTAGGACTAGGTGTGTTTTGCATATTTATATCAACTGATGTGTTCCTAGGGAATTTTACTTGCACATTAGACTTAACAAAGTTTATCGTAGCAAAACTAGGTTTATTAGACATCTTAACTATTTTAATCTTAGGCACATCTTCTTCCTTACTTTTAGACACCCAATCCTTAATAATTGGGGCTCTATTTTCTTTTCTAGCAGTCTTAGGTTCATTAGTCTCAACAGTAGGCTTTTTAACTACAGACTCACTAACAGACTCATTCACATTAACAAAATTATCTAGACTAGGATAAACTAAATTAGGTTTTGGTGGCATAAAATTCCCAGTATAGGGAGGTGGGAAAACATTATACACTAATCCTGTTTTACACTTATCCAATATCTGACTGTCTAGAAGTTTACTTAAGATTTTTGATGAATTTTCAAATTTTTGTACTGTAAGTTGAATCTCTTCTTTTTCTTTTGTAGCCAACTCTAACTTCCTTTTAAGCTCTGTAATATCTAAATCTCTTAAATTGATTTCACGTTTTAAGAGTTTTATGTCTTTCTCATACACAGACTCATTTTTCTTAAAGACTAACAGTCTAGCTTTTACATATTCTAAACCAGTTTTATAAGAGACAACACTTATCCTAGCTATTCTTAAGTCTTTAACTAATTGTTAATTTTGTTATTTTAGATCTTTTACACATTCTAAACAAGATGAACAACAATTTGAGTCTTTAGATACCTCGGAGTTTGTAGAAGAAATTGAACTTGTTGAAAAATAAGCCATGAGAGCAAAATTGGTTGGACCTTCTTCTGCTTGGTCACTCTATTCATAGCCAAATCTATCACACTGAGACACTAAGGCATTTGAAGTAGTTGACTCAATTAGCATAGTCCTTCTAGTAGGCTTCCTATTGCTGCTGCCCTGCACTCCCTTGCAAAGTATCATCTCTTTTGTTAGTTGAAACATTCCACCTTGGACTTGTTAAATCTAATTCTTTCTTTGTTGTCCATGTCCAGCTTCCTTCCAGTATTCTTCAGGAATCTTTTTGCCCTTATAGTTAGTATAGCAATGTCCCACCTAAATTCTATCTCTTCTAGATCATCAGGATGGATTTGTTATAGATCTTCATTATCAATCTGTGGAATACTTGGTTGGCTAGCAAAGAAGGAATAAATCATAGCATCACTTAAATTTTCAACAATTGTTGAGCTATTAGTAGCACCCTGAGTGCTAGCAGTATTAATACTTTAAGCAGTATTAACTGCTCTAGTTACATTGTTAGTGTTGCTAGAGGACAAAAAGGCTACATTGTACGAGTTTGTAGTTTAGCTAGATGTCCCCTTGACCTCTGATTCATAAGCCTTTAGATTGTTGAAGAGGTCATCCAAACTCAATGTCTCAATCTCTGGTTTGTTCCTCCACATAATAGTATGCATAGTCCATTCTTGAGACAAACTTCTTAAGAACTTCTGATTGATGTCTTCTTGAGGGATAACTTCACCATGCATCTCCAGTTGACTAATTAGCTTTTGAAGCCTTTCATAGGTTTGTTCAATCACTTCTATGCTGGATGCAGCAAAGTTTTCATATTGCTGCTTCAAAAGATTTTGCTTAGTTTTCTTTTTAGCAGAATTACCTCTAAATCTATTCTCAATAGCCTGCATTAGTGTCTTAGCATCCTTGTATGAGTTGAAATTTAATTAATGCTCATTAGGTAAGGCCATTAACACAGTGCTTCTTGCCTTCAGTTATGCCCTTCTTTGTGCCTTCTTTTCAACACTTATAGGAGTGATAACAGTCTCTTTACCGTTAACAGTTTTTGTTACTATAGGTGCATTACCATTTTCTATGATCTCCCATAGAGTGTAATCAATGCACTATAGGTACTACTCCATCCTTATCTTCCAAAGATCATACTTATCAGGTTGGAGTATAGGTAGCTTAATGGTTTGAGTAGATTGAGTATCCATTGCTTCTTGAAAAAGTAAATCTTTTATGTAGTAAAGTTTCTTCTTATTTAAAGCTTCTCACAAGCTCTGATACCACTTGTTGATCCCAATAGAATAGATCTTGCTTAGCTTATATAAGGCTAAGTTGTATTGAATAAATCCAAAACAACTATGATAGAAGGTTTGATTGTGAATATCAAAGACTATGCGAAATCTAGTCAATGATACTAAGAATTTCAATGAAACAGTAATGAATAAGATCAATAACAAACAGTTTACCAAACTTTCAGCCTCAATATAATACAAACACTCTTAATAGTCTTAGGGTTTACAAAACCTTAAAGCTATAATGATATCAAAACAAAACAATTTTTAGATTGCTAATTCTATACCCTAGGTCCTCCTTTTATACACCAAGGAGTCCTAGTCGGTTTACAATATATTCCTAAGTTATCATGATCTTCTAATCAAATAACTTATACATATCTTTTTCAAAAATATCTTATTAATATCATATAAGTAGTACTAACTTGATCTAACAGTACTAACTTATACAAACAGTCTTAACTTGAGCAGCATCAATATTACTCTAATAGTAGTGACTAACACTAGCAGTAGTAACTTTTATGCTAGCAGTACTAATTACTTAGAATATATTCTTCAGTCTTCACCAGCAGTAGAAACCATAACCATTAGTAGTAACTTCAACAGCACTAAGAAGTCTTTT
Source organism: Tanacetum coccineum (assembly GCA_026074375.1). Taxonomy (NCBI): domain Eukaryota; kingdom Viridiplantae; phylum Streptophyta; class Magnoliopsida; order Asterales; family Asteraceae; genus Tanacetum; species Tanacetum coccineum. Next base: position 2,877 of record BQNB010151625.1, on the reverse strand, counting down.
AATCCCAACAACACACGACCTAGAGCTTCGTGTAGTAGTGTTTGCCTTAAAGATTTGGAGACACTATCTGTTTGGTACAAAGTGCGTAGTGTTCATTGATTACAAGAGTTTGCAACACATTCTCGATCATAAGGAGTTAAACATGAGACAACGACATTGTTTAGAGTGGTTAAGCGACTATGACTGTGAGATTCGATACCACCCAAGAAAGGCGAACGTGATGGCTGATGCCCTAAGTCGGAAGAAAAGAAGTAAGCCGCTATGAGTTCGAGTCTTAGTTATGACTATAGGATTAAATCTTCCTAATCAGATTTTGAGTGCTTAATCGGATGCCAGAAAAGAAGAGAACTTCATCAATGAAGATTTGTATGGCATGATTAACAAACTAGAACCTCATGCTGATGGAACGTTATGTTTGAAAAACGAAGTTGGATTCTGTGTTTTGGTGATCTGAGAGCTTTGATTATGCATGAGTCTCATAAGTCAAAGTATTCTATCCATCCTGGATCAGATAAGATGTACCAAGATCTGAAGAAGCTGTATTGTTGGCCCAACATAAAAGCAAAAATTGCCACCTATGTCAGCAAGTGTTTAACATGTGTCAAGGTTAAGGTAGAATATCAAAAGTCATCTGGTTTGTTGGTTTAACCAGAGATCTCATAATGGAAATGGGAGAACATAACGATGGACTTTGTGACTAAGTTGCCAAAGAC
>BQNB010151624.1:0-12591 GCA_026074375.1 Tanacetum coccineum | reverse complement strand
GGTAAGCTTAATGGTGGTAAGATAGAGCGAAGTGGTTAGAAGAGATCGTAGGATGCTTGGAGTTTATTTATGCTTTCTGTTTGAATAAATGCGTTTGCATGAATTGTTTGGATTATGTTTTGCATGTCATTTATTGACAAGACCTCTTTCTCATTAATAAAGACACCGTTAGGTCTTGGGTATTGTTATGACACCTAGTGTCTTTGCTTTACTTTAGTTTTCATTTTAGTATTCTCTATATAGACATCATGTGTTGTGATGATATCCATTCTTGTTTACGCCTTGCGTTTCTGCCTTGGCAGGGTGTGACAGTCATGTGGCCAACAAAATCGCGTCAATCCGAGTTTGTATGCTCATGTTATGGCCAAAACAGTGAACATGTGTCGAGAGATCTTTAACTTGAGTTATTTCTTTGTTTAAGCTTCAAATCTTTGTGTATTCTTCTGTTTTCTTCTACGACACATACCATGAACCTACAATAGCAAATATAGTCTATTAAGTATCGAAAGTTCTTATAATTAACCAATAAATATATAAAAAAGCATAGATAACGCATATAGAAATATGTATAAAATGAGTGTTATCACCCTCCCTTACCGTTAATCATGCCTTAGCTCGTGAAGAGCTTTCAAGAGAGTGATTAGAGAAGGATATTTAGGAAATAATAGTAATCCTTAATGAACCAAGGCCTATAATTGAAACACTTATGTATAGGGACCGATACAAGAAAGTATTGGACACTATCTTGTTGGATAAATTAAAACTAAATGGTGAGTTAGAGTTAGAAGAAGTAGAGGCTAATGAAGATATGATAACGGAATATGAAGCAATGAAAGATAAAGATGATCCCAGTGCGTTTGTTTTACCTATTCGATTAGAAAGGAGATTTGACACCCATGCTTTAGCCGATATTGGTTCCAACATCAATATCATTCCTTACTGTATCTTTGGGAAACTAGGGAGAGAGCGTGTCAAACCAGTTTACCTTAACGTGAGTATACTTAACCATTCTGAGGCCGAACCAATAGGGATGTTGAAGGACGTTTTATGTCAAGTTGGTGTCACTACAGTACTAGCTAAATTCTTGATCCTTGACATGCCAGTTGACCGTACTGTCCCAATTATCGTTTAGAGGAGTTTTCTTCACACTTGTGGGGGCATTAAAAACACTCTTAAGGGTACTACAACTTTTGATGGTGTTTGCCACCAAAAGTTCTATGTGGCTGAAATACAAAACAACAGTGAAGAAAGCAATAGTGATGACGAGGAAGAATACTATATAAAAAGAGATGAAATAGGAAGACCATTCTATGGCCCGAACCATATAAGCTAATTTGATCGTAATGATCCTATGGAACGTGCCTTAGCTATCCAGGATTCCATCAACCCTTTCTGAAAAATTTGTGCATGGAAGAAAGCAGTGGCCTTTCTCGGCTCATTACCTGCACCTTTGCTACATGCTGATTGGATGCCTAAAGGGTCCAACGATTTTGTTAAAGAAGTTGGAGACGGGAAGTGGCACATAAAAAAAGAGTTACGGATTCGTATGGGAATACATTCGAGTAGGGGTATGAGACAAGAAAAACAAACAGGAAGAAGTCAAACTTTCAAAAGTTAAGTGACATTATGTCACCACATTGGGTTTGATACAAAATTATAAAGATCGAATAAAAAGGTGTATGGCCTTTTACTTCTTCGTGAGTCTTTTTCTTTTTCCATGTTGAGTCTTATTAAATAAAACAAGTCAAAGTCTTGTAAATCCATATAGGATTCATCTTTGATGTATGGACACTTAGTCCATTTATTATTAATATTATTATTAGTGTTTGATGGATTAAATTTACGTTTATATTTACAATCATACTCAATACGCTTAAATAACATGTCTGTTAACAAAATAAGCCAGAAGTACACCGTACTTCTTAGGAATTGCGCCGCACTTTTGGGCAGTTTCAGCATATATACCTATTCTTCTCTCATTTAACAAAAACAAAACACAAAAACTCTCCTAAACCGCAGACCTTCACGCAAAATTTTGAAAAATCTTCAAACCAATCCATCAACTCCGTAACAATGCCAAGGGTATGTTAATTATGTTCTTAACTATTGATTATTATTATTTATTCTAATTAGGGTTTGTATACATCTAATTGATAATTTGGAAAAACAAGTTCTATGTTTATAAATGCATAAGTGTTGCTATGAATTATGTTAATTAGGAATAGATTTCACATTAGTTAAATACATTTTAATTTTAATAGATTTAGGAATAATTTTTAAAAAAATTACTGTTCAAAAAGTTATAAATATATTTAATTATCACTAGAAAATTTTGAAATTTTCATAGAAAACCCAAAAAGTACGCCGGGTTTTCTATGAAAACCGGCGCACTTAGTAAAAATGCAGAAAGTACGCCGCACTTCTTAGGAAGTACGCCACACTTTTGGCCTGAAAATCGAATATAATGTTTTAAACTCAGACCTAGGATTGTCCGTTAGTTATAATTCTTATCTAACATCCTTATATACTTTATTGTGAATTGTTTCTGATGTATAGACAGTTGGAACACACGATGACGAAGCTGGTTCTTCCCAACCCAAACGAACCCACCAACACAAAACTATGAAGGAAGCAATGCTCCCACGCGTTTACCATGAATTTTTGCTATGGGACACGAGTAACAAAGCTGCTAAAACAAGATACAACACTAGCCTTGCTCAGTTGCTTCCGAAACAGATTTACTCACCTTACGTCGTTGATTGGGGTTTGTTGAACAATATGGGTTGTGCCGAAGAGATTGAGGAGATGCTTGAGATCAAGGTATACGAGATAAGAGGACAACAGGAAATATTCACTTCTGAAGCGTGGAGACGCTTGTTTGACATCAATGAACGAATTTATACCGAACTTTGCCGTGAGTTTTACTCCACTTATGATTTTGATGAGGTATGTGCATATGATGAGTTGAGGACCAAAAAAGTGATTAAGTTTAGACTTGGAGGTCATGGTCATACCTTGACTTTGCTTGAATTTGCTCGACCATTAGGGTTGTATCTTTTTGATGAAATAAACGATGAAGGATTTGAGGTATATTTTCAAGATGGAATGTGTAGTGATGAAAATTTCAATACTAGGGATTATTGGTTAAGCATTAGTAGTGAGGAGAACCTACATTTGTCTAGAAGTCTTACTTCGACCATTAGGCATCCTATTTTGAGGGTGTTGTAAAAAATGATAACCTATGGGGTGTGCCAAAGAACTACAGGGTATGATAAGATGCAAAGAAATGAGATATGGCTGATAAGCATGTTTGAGGCGAAAAATCAAAATGGTTATGTGAATGTGGCTTGGTTGATGGCAAAATGGCTTAAGAGGAAAGGAGTCGGAAGCCAAAGAGATAGTATGATTTGTTGTGGGTAGTTTATCACGAGGATAGTTAAAAGAATGAGTTTGCTGACTGATGAAGTGCTGAATAGTTTGAGTGCCCCGACTTATTGCAAAGCACCAGATGCTACCACCCTTAGAGAGATGATCGACTCTAATAGGAGGTTAATTACTAAGGACCCAGCACCAGGAGTGCTATGAGTTGCTATGCCTAGAGGCCCACGTCTATATATGCAGGACTTATATGATAGGATGGGTAACATGAAGATTAGTCAGGGAACGTTAGAGAGGATGGCCCGTAGACAGCTATACCATACTAATAGATATGCTGGACATTTTGAGCACATGGCTGGGCATTATGGATATACATTACAGGGAGCGTATAAACCGCCTAGATATGATGAGGAGCAGCAGGATGAGGATTAGGAGTGTTGAGATGACATAGATGGATTTTGTCTGTATGTGGGTCACAAGTTTTAAAAACAATTTTTTGAAATAATATTAATATTATTATGGTGTGTAAAATGCCTCTGATGGTATTAAACAATATATCTATGTCTTACTCATACTATAATTATTATTATTATTATTAGTATTAGTATCTATATTTTTTAGTATGTGGTTTGTTTATTATTACCACATGTAAATAAAAATATGGAAGACTAACGAATTCGTGTACGAATGCTCTACACTAAGCTTCGTATGATTTTGTTGAATTCATAGCATAAGTAGTGCAAGGGAAGTATTATCAAATTTTTCTTTCCCAATTTATCTTTTCTCTATAATATTTCTCGCATTAGGGAGAATGCTCATATTAAGTATAGGGAGAGATAAACTAGAAAAGTAAAATTTTTATAAAAAATATATAACAATTGGTATATACAAGTAAAAATTTAAACTTTTGAAAGAAGGAACATTTTATTGATCACCTATAGAGCAAATCTGACTCTGGATTGATAACTCTACTAACATATTTATACCCATTACTAAAAAAATGTAAGAATCAACTTTAAATCTGATGGAAATAATTTTTTGCCTTTAGCGTTCTCGAGTTAAGGTTTGAACGCAATTGCAAGTGTCTCATCCATCGTTACGGCTGTGTATTTGTAATTTTATCGCCTTTTCTAGAGCATTGGTATCGGTTTAAAAATTATATGAGTGTGCCGGTGATTTATTAATTCTAGAACTTGTGCTTGAAATTTTTACGAGACCGCAGTGAGAACACGTTCGCGTGTTATAAACATTTAACTAATTAAGTGGTGATATAATTATAAATATAAGTATACATAAACTTTGTCAAAAAGCTTTTTAATTAAATTATCTGACACTTTATCCATACGAATTGAAGCACGCAAATGCTGGTATTGCTATTATAATGAAGTGCGAAGGTTGTAAACTTTTAAGTTCGTTTGAAGTAGTGTGCTTATCCTAAGTATGGTGGAAAGCAAGTATCCCCCAAACCAAGTAAAAAAAGAGGGAAAGACAGAAAGTTGGTATATTTATGGTAATAATTTAGGATAAGAGTAGGGATTGATGGTTGTTTATTAGATGTTGAGTTGTGTTTGACAAATATAGGGGGGGGGGCGAGACTAGGATGAAGAGGAGACTGTAAATGGGAAAGTGGTCCTCTTGGGAGTGTTCATGGGGGGGGGGGGGGGGGGGGGATATCTGAGCTGTGGGGGACGCCAGCGGGGACCGGTGCAGTTTAGTTTCTAATGACAAGCCAATGTAAATTTGAAATAGATCATGACTGATGCGTCTTGAGAGAAAATACTTATACTATTTAACTTTTAACTAAAAATGAGCGAGTGTTGAAAATCAAGCTTATCTCCTTAAAAATATTGTTAGTTGCTTTTAGTCTGCGTTATCTTCGCATTGTAGAAGCCTTTAACATGTTTATTCAATCCACTAAACAAGACAAATCTAGAGTACTATTCGCTGTTAAATGCTGATGGTAATGCAAGTAGCTAAGAGTCATGGGGGATTTGATAACGCTTCCAGAATGATTATATACATAAAAATTAATCCCTCGTAAATAATAAAATTACCAATTGATAAATATAAAAAAATTTCATGTATTAGTTACTTATTTGTGTAAAAATTTTTTCAGGACCAAATTTAGACAAACCGAGTTTCCGTGGGCGGGTCAACGGATGTGTAATCCTGGGGAACTAGGCAGGATAATTATTTTGCTGGGCCGAGGAATAGTTATGGGTAGGGGGGGGGGGGGTCGTTTTATACGGGTCATATTTAGGGAGGTTTGGATGAAGTGTTTCGCAATTTATGGGAGGGGATGGGAGTGTTCAGATGTGGTGATTTGGATTTCTATTTTGTTTTTTTTTAATAGCGTTCTAAGAAAAGTCAAAAAAATTTATATTGTTGCTCGAGAAATGATTATGTTATTTTATTGTATTGTACAAAGATACTGTTTCCCCAAGTATTTTTTAAAGAAAACCTGGTGTTAAAAAGTCGTGTTTTATTAAACGCGTGGTTTAAAAACCGTTTTATTAAAAACGTTATAAAGAAAAATTATTCGTACGGATTTAATAAAATATTTTACTATACGTGGTGTACCAACAAGGATTTTGGGTCGATTTTTATTTAACAAAATAAATGCCTTATGTACTAGATTTAAAAATGAGCATAAGAATGAAGACCTAAATTTGCCAAAGTAGCCAACTACAAATTCTACTAAAGAATTAGACCATAACAAAATGCACATTAATAATTTAATTATCAGAAAAATTAAAACACACTCCTCCCTTCGATCATTAAGTCTCATGATACGCTAAATAATAAGGTGACTTGATCCGAGCCATACACACACCTATAACAGAACCCCTTACAATTCCTTGATTTAATTTCCCGACATTGCATTACAAAGCTAAATTACATAGTATTTAAATCGTTGATTGTTCAAGAAGCTAACAGAACCCCCTATTATAAAATTACAAACATGCTCCATATAGGTATTGAAGGAAGTAAGATAATTGGTTGTGTTCTTGTCCAAATTCGTTTATAAAGGGTTGTTAAAACACAAAAATATTATAATCGATGTTTGTATTGAAGTTAGTTCCAATTGGCAAAATGTTTATGTTTGGTTATGTGGTTTCCAGGTGGTTGGGGGAACGTGGCGAGGGTGTGTGGGTCTAAAGACTAAGGGGACCCATTAATTTAAATTTTACTTATAAGTATATGTGAACATCTCAATTATGGATCTTCTTATGATTTGGTAGTAAATGATTATTGATTGCAAGTGTTTGTATGATTAAGTTAGCTATTAATTATTCAAGTGCTGAAAATTAAAGCGAAGAGACGTTATTTAGGATAAAGACCAATGTTCTTTGTGATGGTTTATATGGTATTATTAGAATCCCATAAGCTAAGCGCATGTTTATGCTAGGTCGAGCAATTCTGATCAAAATGAGTTAGGCGTATGTACAATAGCGAGCTATTATATGTTGGTTGACACAAGGTTTGAAACGCAGACATGATTTTGGACGTTACCTAAACTTTCAATGCATAGACTAGAGAAATTTTAAGAAGAGTTTATTTTTGAATCTAACTTTGCCATAGAGAACAAGAGGAAAACTGCCTTAAGCTATAACTTTCAGATAGGAGGAGGTTATCAGTCCCGTCACTTCTTAATACATGAACGTATAAGTAATATATAAGAAAACCGGTCGACGAGTCACTATTTGTTTGAGGTTTATTATTGAGGTAAAGACAGATCAAAAAGCAATGACCCGTAAGTTGACTATATTGAAAGTCAAACTTACGTAAGACAATTGAAAATATTCCATAATTGAGCAAGAGGGATTCGTAAATTAATTTTACTTAAAAATAACGAAATATTAAGTTTGGTATAAATATTATCCATACTTACGGTAAGATTTCTAACAAAAATAGAAACTTAATGGAATAGTAGTAAATAAGTAAATGTTAGTGAGATAATGCGATGCAAATGTAAAAAATATGAATATTGCCTTCTCCAAGAAACTCAATTGAGATTGTATGTAATATGAAATGTATGGATATCATTAATAGAGATTAAATATGATATATTAAACATATTAAAAAGAAGTGTATATGTTTATAATAATAAACAAAATGTATATATCATAAAAAATTATGAGTACACTATAGAATATTATAAGGTTAAAAAAAAGTAATAAAAATGCAATATATGTATTATGTGATTTTTATACTTTTAGTCACGTAACCGGCTATATATGTATTAAAATAGATCGCATGGTATATATAATAAAAAATATATAAAATAAATTAGTAAAATATGATTAAACTATATATATACTATGAATATATAAGATATATATCTATAATATATATAAATAATGCTAATTAAGTATTAAGTGAATTTTAATACTTTTAATCACGTACCGTGCTATAATAGTTATAAAAAATCGTATCAGCGGTATAAAATGTGAAGCTATATTTTGCGCGCTTGTTGATTATTGATTGGATCATTTCTTAAGGTGATTCATAGCCTCGCATTTAAATCTTTTAATTGTTTTTAAACCCGCGAGGGGAGGTGCCATTATTATTTTTATATAATTCGAACACAAACCATCTGATTTTTATGGTATTCGAGTCCCATTACAAGAATTTGTTTCCGCATAAGTAGCTATTGTTAAGTCCCTTATTTCATGAACCGGAGTAATCGGCGGGTGGTAGGGGAGGTGAATGCTAATGTATTAAATATCTCTATAGTGGTTTGACCACTCCTGTTCGGGTCTGAATCCTTGTGCCCAACCCTGTCAAAACGACATTAATGATAACTTAGAAAGTAGTAGGTATATAGACAATAATACCTTGTTTTTATTGGGCATAATTAAAAACATATTACATAACATTTGTAATGTTACCATCTAGGATCATGAGCTATTGCGTTAAAGAAAAGAAGATTGCTATACATTTTTGTCATAAATTCGTAGCTTAACAGATTGATTTCCCGCGAACTCAATTATTTTCAAATAATTAATGCTTGTTTAATTAATTTTAAACTCTAGACTTCCTCAACCATTGTTGTTGACAGGTTTTAAACATGTTTTATCCCAGGAAACCAAGAATGAAAAGGCAAAGCGAAGGCAGGGTGAATGTATCTAGCCTTGTATTCGATTTGTATGAAAATACTACATGAGAGTTTCCTTGTTTATCACAAAACAATGTCAGTAGTTAGAACTAAACCAATAGCTTTAATGTTGAAACAAACGTTTATTTTTCAAATGTTGTAAAGGTTTGTGGTGCGATTCTGTGGGGACCTAAAATCGCGATTTAACTCTGATTAAAATACTGAACACATGTTTTTAATAAAACTTCTCATTATGGTCATTTTTTCTATTATCTTGGTAAAGTTGTGTCTATTTATTAAACGCCTAATTGTTAATCCAGTTTCGCAAACCCATTGTCCGTTTGAAACAGGGGGTGGTACAACATAGAATCACGAAAGGACCTAGAAAATCTACATATTTTGTTATAAAAACCTAATACGCTTTTAAATTAAGAAATGCTAAAGAAATAATTATATAAAATGAAGAAAATCCCAATGCAGAGCCGTACTATAAGGACGGAGTTGAAGAAATGACAATTAAATGTTCAAAGCAAGAGTTCTTTAACTTATAATTTTTTTTTTGACACAACAATTGATTAATTTTTGTGTTAAGGTTATAAAAGTGGGTATTGGTTTGAGTCTTGGTAAGTCTAGGTATTTCCGGGGTGTGTCTTAACGTATTTTATTGCGAAACGTAACCCTTTTACATGACCAATAAATATATAATACTCAAAGTACATAATTATCCTTTTAATAATTATTTCTTACTTGGTTGATGTAAACCATAATTTATTTGGTGACCGTTTACATTAAATGATTATTTCTAGTCTACGCGATTTAGCTTAAAACTAAGTATTAAAAGTAAACGCGTATCGGACTAAGATAAATAGTGATCATTAATAGAGTCGTAAAATGACATGAAAATGAGAAATGTTACAAACCCTAGCCACAAACCACGCATCCGTAGGCAAATAATTTAAGCACAATCGAAAAGCTATGTAGAACAAAGTTATTACCTGCACTTTGAACATGTTATAAAAACACAAAAACGGTAAATATTCCATAAACCCAATCTCTAAAATTTCAGGGCTGAGGAATACAAAAAAGGAAGTTAAAATCTATCATTGGTTTTCTTGATGGGGTTTCCAGTTGCTAAGAAAAGTCAGGTATGGTCATAGATTTCCCTCAAACGTCCATCCATCACAGGCTGCAAAATAACAAACTTGAAACATTGATAACGCTCCAAATATACATAAAATATCCCTTATAAATATATAAATTACGTATGTAAATATATTAAATATTTCTTGTTTAGTTACTTATTTGTGTAAAAGTTGTTTCAGGACCAAAGATCGCGAAAAGGATTAAAAATGCTAAAGATGTTCGTTAAATGACCTAACGGTTGTTAAATGGAGAATCTAGAAGAAGTATTAAATGAAAAAATGCCAAGTGCGTCACACTTCATAGGAAGTGAGGCGTACTAAGAGACGCGGAGAGAAAAAATTAAATGTTCAAAGCAAGTACGACGCACTTTTCTTGAAGTGTGGCGCACTTGAGGCTGTAGTTACACAAATCATTAACTTGATGCATTAGAAGAGACTATTCACTTCCCCCGTAACCTACGACCTGAGGCACCTCTAAGGCTATATATATGACCCTAATCTCAGGGTTTTTGATATCTCAAACACACACAATCATTATTCAATCAAAGAATTCTGTCAAGAAAGAGTTTAGAAGTGTTTTTCGGATTTGGAGTGAACTTGCTTATAATTCATCCAATTTCTGGGTTGTAGTTCATCCAAGAGAGTAGTAGTGAAGTTTATTTCAAAGCTATAAGCTATTATGACAGAATTGTTCATAGTTTCTAGGTTTACTTATAATATAATAAAGTTTTCTTTGGAAATTCATGTGAAATCATCAAGCATTTGCTCTTGGAGTTGGTATAATCTTCTTTCTCTTCTAAATTATGATGTTTTCTGAGTTTTATATGACTATTATGTCTTTGATCTCAATCAATATGGAGTAGTCGAATTATGTTTATTTGGGATTTATGAGAGTATGAGAATAAACGTGGTAATAACTAACGATTTTGGTAAATGATAATTCTAAACTTGATATTTAAGTGCTTGGATCTTTGATAATCATTTGATTTCCTACTTAGTTCGGATATAGGTCGAAAGACTCTGACTTTATGTTTAATTTCAAGTTGTTTGTCTATGACAACTCGATATTATCTTTAGTAGAATTAGTTAATAAAGTGATCATCAACCCAAGTATAAAAACGTTTAATGCTCACCCTTATGTCTAACGAACTTGGCTGAGCAAGTTTATCTTTGTTATTTCCAAACACGAATTGATCTTAAATCAGTTTTCATATTAACGATTAAAGACCGAAAGGAATCATTATTATGTTAAATAGTTAATCATTTAAATAAACTAACCATTTATTTATTCGTTTATACTTAAATTCATGTACTCGTTATTATCCAAGTTTGGCCTTCATTGCTCTTGTCTCCCAAATAAACATTGCTCTTATATTTTGAAATACGTTTTACCATCTTATCTTTAGATTCGTGACAAATTTAAAGATATATTCTTTGCAAAACTAACTGACTTTTCTGGGATACACCAATCCCATGGAACGACCTGGTCTTACCCTAAACTCTATAATATAAACAAGGGTTTATACTTTACCCGTGTGTTAGTTGGAAAATCGGTTAAAACTAGTCTTATAAATTTAAAGCTTTCATAACACATCAAACATCATCGGTGATAAATAAAATACAGGCATAGCACTACAACCACATTAATGAAACAAAGTACATACAACAACAAATTCTAAACAAATCATACAGACAAACATGAAACATAACACGACAACCACATCACATCATGACACAAAACCATTCCATTTTGACACAATCAAACAAAACAAAGCTTATAGGACCTAGTGTTGCAAACAAAAACACACCACAACAATTCTTAATCCCAAAATAAAGTTGTGTCATATTTGGTTGACGTTCCAGGCGCAAAAACAAAGGATGCCAAGCCAATACAATTTCACACTCAACAATCCTCCCGTTTTCTGTGGCAAAACAACGTACACAAAGTCAGCGCCAACAACCACAAACTTTGCATACATCATGCACACAAATCTAAAAGACTTGTAATAGCCAAATAAAACATAGGTCAAATGACATGTGATCATGACCAGGCAAAACCAATTACGAGAACAGATTATACATAGGACATGAACTCAAATTCGAAAGAAATTGAACAGCCAAATGAAACATACCTTCTAGAACTCATGATCGTAAAAACATGAAAACAACCGTGTTTTTAAAAAAAATGAAGCCATCAAGATGACATTCGCATAAAAAACGTAGGTCTTACAAACCATTTTGAAAGACATACAAAATCCAAACAAAACAGAATTTATAGCGCTCATCACAACAGGAAAAAACAGCTAGAATCTTACCTAAACGACGTCACACGGTCAACTAACACACAAAAAACACACACGTGTATTCACAAATTCCTTATCACTTTTGGTTCATGTCCCACGTGCCAAAATATAGGTTTCCAAGGCATATCAAATTGGCACTCAATGTAACACCCCCTTATTTGACATATAGCAGTGGAAGCTAATTTGGGGTATTACTTCATATATCAACAGTCATAATCATATAAAATGACTCAAAAGAGGTTTTGGAAAATTTAGTTATCATTCAATAATATATCAGAGTTTTACAAAAGAGAGGTCCCAAAATACATTGAAAACATAAAGTTGAATGATAAAAGTTTGGACGTCCTCAAGTCCAATGCCACACCGTGCCATAGATTGCTTAATTACCTAAGATAAACAGGCTAAAAGGGTCAACACAACGGTTGAGTGAAATTCACAGGTTTGAAATGTAATAATCGAATACAAGTCAATCAAATAGTAATAATTACAACGAATACAATTATCGTGGAAAACAATATTATTACCCTAAGCTCATGCAACTAAACATTAACATCAGAAGTTAATTTAACGACTTGAAGGAACTACTATCCTTAAAGAAAGGTAACTTGCCAAAGTTATCCTTTGTTCTCAAATATAGTGCGTTTGGTTACCCCATGTACGGGCATACTAA
>BQNB010151623.1:0-13300 GCA_026074375.1 Tanacetum coccineum | reverse complement strand
TTTAGTTCTCTAAGCCGTGCTCCAAAGATAAATGTTGTAGGAGGATATGTTAAAGTCGTGACCATCGTGTTACATGTAATGTTTTGAGGAATGTTCTAGTATTTATATAAATAAATCTTATATAAATAATTGTAAAATATACGTAATATAATATATATCAATCATGAAAGCATCTAGTATAACCAACTAATGCAACTCGATAGTGTATGTATGTCTCGTGAAAAATATTTGTATGATTCAATGTTGTGAAAACGGTTATAATCCAAGTAAAAACATTTGACCTGGTTCTCTATAACCTGCCTCAGATACCAATCTGTAACACCCCCAAACTGCGGAATAGTGTCCGGGAGCGTTACTTTACAATACCATTACACAAGACATGAGAGAACGACCTCTAAACGTGTCGTTTGAAAAGTAATCTTGTGTTGTTTAGACTCTAATGCACATCAAGTATGTCAAGTAGCTTGTTCACCTGAGAAAAACATGCTTAAAAGTGTCAACATTGAGTTGGTGAGTTCATAGATTTTTGTAAATGTAAATGTTGGATCAAAGATTTGTAAAGAGCATATGACCATTTCAATCATTAAATAGTCACCAAGAATATATGCATGAATGTTGAAATCAAAGATGTGTATGACTATTGTATCCCATACGATAGTCACAAAAAGTTAAGTATAGTTGGAACAAACCGTTTGTGAAGTATGCATGACCATTGTATCCAATACAATAGTCACCATGTGTGATTACGATTGCACCCCTAAGTTCATGAAACTACGACGTAGACTTATATGTATGCCACTTTATTCAAGGCACAGTAAGAGTTCATGCGTATGTAGTTGTTGGCCTTGTAGACACCAATCTATTTTTGCTCCAACATGGATAATGTTCGTTTGTCTAGTGATAGCTAATCACCCAAACGGGGATTGTCAATCCCGAATAGATCTCTTTTATAACATTCGCGCTTACCCTCCGAGTAATTTACAGTTCAAGCAACTTAAGCTAATCCGTAATCATAAGAGTAAAGTATAGTCGTTGCGTCCATAAGTAAAAAAGAAGTATTGTATCTCACTGTGAGATAGGCAAATGAGTGTATAACAAAGCTATAATGAGTTTGCAATGAGTATGTAAACAGTTTTGTCAATGTGTATGTAAATGAGTTTGTAACCAACTTACGAAATCAAGTATGCAATCAAGTATGTAAAAGAGATTGTAAATGAATATGTAAACAAGTTGTAACGAGCATGTATTCTCCCCTAAGATTTGTAAAGTAAATGTGAAACAAGTGAAAGAGGGGCTATAAACTCACCTTGACTGAATGAATCAACAATGTAAATCATAGAATGAAATGCGTTACGTAAATGTCCGATTGCAACCTAATTAATTATAGGTCGTATGAATACTAACTACTTTGAATAACTAATACCATATATAATTCTATATAGCTACATCACCATCTAATTGTATTTGTGGAATAATATTTAAATGGCATTTGATAAATAATAACCATGTATTTGTACTCGTATAATCGTATAAATAGTTCAATTGCCTATGTAAAATAATATTTATAAAGTTTAAAATATGTATAAATATTATTTAAGTGATTCTAAAATGTTTCGCAATTTTTTTTATTAGAATGAACCAACACTATTCATGTCAGGAAATAGTGCACAAGTATAAAATAGTGCGTATCTTTCTCGTTTTAAGTTCATTTTTTACATTCTTTATGTCCACGCTTTCGTATTAAAAAGATATATCACAATATTACATTTTAATATTTTTAACTCTCTGGTGACCAGTGATTCTACTGTTCATGCACTTTATAAAATTATTTTTATAAATTTAATTATCGAAATCTCGTAAAAGTCATATCTTATTCGTTTTAACTCTGATTTTAGTGATTCTTTTGAGCACGTCCTCATAATTAAAAATTCTATCTAATTAAAACATTTTCCTAATTTTTTTTGTAATGAATAGTAGTTTGTTTTTATAAAATTATTTTATAAAAGTATTTATTATCGTAAACTTGCCAATGACGTATCTTCTTCATTATAGCTTGGATTTTTGAGTTCTCTATATGCCTACGATCGTCATGACATGTAGTATTTTAATAAAATATAAAATAAATATCTTATTTTCTAATTTAAAACAAAAACTTTTGATCATTTAGTGTAAATGTTTATAAAAATTATTTTTATAAGTTTTTAGCTTAGTAAATTTGTTACAAGTCATCCACAACACTTTATACTACAAGTATCATATATTTTAATTCCTCTAGTCCATCATTTGTCTAAGAATATCAAGTCTTTACATTTATTTATTTATAAACTTCAATAAATAAACTTTTAAACCATTAATTTATATATACTTTTTATAAATTAACCATCACTTGTAAAATGTTTATACTTCCATTCCAACATATTTTTATCATCAACATAACATATGAAAATGACCTTAAGATGAAGTATGATGAAGAGTAACAAGTTCTGAACCTTAGCTTAGAATCAAAACCTAAGCTTCCAAGACTAGAAAACCCTAATTTCCTAAGAAAACCTAATCTTGAACTTTCTTGATTATCCTTTAATTGTAAACAAGCCTTCATACACACTTAGAATATCTTAGATATGATGCTAGATACACTTGAATCTTGGTAGACTGGAATTGTATGGAATGTTTGTTGTGGTTGGTTTGAGCCGTGGGCTAGGGAGGAGCAAAAGAGAGAGTTTGTGTTGGTTTTGCTTAAGGAAATGCATGTGTGTGTTCTACTACAAGTCTAAACCTTTATATACATAAGGCTTAGTCAAGGATACTATTAGGAAGTCCAAGGTCAAGCTACAAGATGAGTAAAACAAGGGGGGATAACGAGATCATTGGTCAAGAACACTAGTCACGGCTAGGTATAATGAGTCTAGGTTTGTACAAGAGGACTTGGTAGAGTTTTTGTGTGCTCTTGGTCCCCTAGGGAGCACATAAGCCATGAAAATTATAGGAGAGAAAGGACTAGGAAAGTCTTTGATCTTTTATGGTATATTTCTAGTGATACTTGGAGTTTTAGGAAGTATAGACTAAATATAAAGAGTATACTTGTAACATTTGTGTTCTTGTTGGTTCCTTATATGCAAAATTCGGCTATAAGGATAACATGGGTGAAGTTTTATAAAAAATTGGGTATTGGGTGTAATAATGGGTATTTGTTAAAGCGTAGATAAGTTTTGGTGGTTCCGTAAATGCCTAAATGTATTTTATCGCGAAACGTAAACACTTTACGTAACCAATACAATAAAATGTGCAAAGTTAATAATTATCCTCCAAATAATTATCTAAAACTTGCTTGGCATAAACTTTTATTTGTTTGATGACCGTTTATGTTGAATGATAATTTTTAGCTTACGCGATTTAACTATATGATTAAAATTAAAAGCAACGCGTACGAGACTAAAAATAAATAGTGAAATAAATGACATCGTAAAATGACCTGAAAACACGGGGTGTTATAATTTTTCAGTGTCAAAGGTGATAGTTACATCTCCAACTTAGAAAGAGATTTTTTTGTTGAAGACGTCTATTATGGCATGAGAAATGGCTAAGAATGGTCTTCCTAAAATGATAGGAATCTTGTGGTCTTCTTCCATAACAAGAACTACAAATTCAACTGGGAAAATAAATTTGTCAATTTTAACAATGACATTTTCAGCGATCCCTCTTGGAAACTGGGTGGATTTATTAGCTAATTCGATGCACATATGTGTAGGTTTTAATTCACCAATGTTTAATCTTAGGAACACTGAGTATGGCATAAGATAATTCTAGCCCCTAATGTAGCTAATGCTTCTAGTGATGCCACTTTTTCCTATGATACATGGGATGGTCAAACTTCAGGTTTCTTTACTTTAAGGAGGAATTTTGTTTAGAACGACTACGGAGCATCGTTCATTTAATGTAATCCTTGATGCTTCGTTAATCTTTCCCTTCTTTGCAAGGAGGTCTTTCATTAGGCATTTGTTCCAGTGCTTCAATAAATGGAATATTTATGCTGAGTCGCTGAAGATTCTCAAAGAATTTTTAGAATTGTTCCTTTTCTTTCTCCTTTTTTAGTCGTCTAGGAAATGGAATGAAAGAGGTGTGACTAACAAAGCTGTCTCGTCAAGGTTAGAAACATAAGAGTCCTTACTCTCGATGTTCTCTAACACCTTATCAAAAAGAGGATTTACGTCACTAGAGATATATTCCTCGTTAAATTCAAAAAGAGGGTTCGAGTAAATTTTAACATCTTCTGGAACGTCCTCATCGGATAGTAACTCGTTATCACCAGAGGTAAAATCATTTGAATCGAAAAGAGGGTTAAAGAAAGTCATGGATTTTTCCTCAAAAATGGGAGAGAAATCATTACTTAAAGGTAAAACGCTCTTACTATCACTACCGGATGTATCCTCGGACTCTCTTAGGATTGGAATAAGGTCCTCAACACTGGACTTTATGAATTTGTCTGATTCCTTTTCAGGAATAGTGCTAAGTTCCTCATTCCCCATTATGAGAGAGTACTCAGGTTCTTCGGTTGGTAAATCGTGTGTAATTGCATTAACCAGAGAAATTTGAGGTGTTTTATTCAAAGGAATTGTACTCTCCTTAGAAATAACTTTGAAATTCTGCAAACACGATGTAATACGAGTTTGACGTTTAGCTGCCGGCTTTGCGATATTCTTAACTTCCTGCTCTTGGTACCCTATTGGATTGGATCGAGGTTCTCGACCAACTAACTTTTAATTACTTTTGTCTGATTTCGATCCGAAATAGTGCTAAGATGCTCGTCCCCCATACTTAGAGAGTTATCGGGCTCCTTGATTGATAAGTCGGGTGTGATTGCTTTAGACGGTCTATATATAATAGTATACTCATCATCATCAACGTCGTAGAAAGTAGGACGATTCCAACTCGGAGAATTAATAAATTCTGCAAACTCCTCACTTATAATTTTCAAATCTTCAAGAATTTTATAAAGCAAATCTTGTATATCCTCCGGTTTAGCATGCTGAATTTCAAAAAATTTCTCCAAAGCTAGTAATAAAATCTTTGGTGTTTCTCCAAAAGATATACGATTAAACTTCTTTAAAAAGGTCTGTATCGATTTCATTAGGTCATCTTTGGCTTTCAAAATTACCACACTCGTTCGTGAGGAGGTTGAAACTCGTCCTTCCAAAGCGGATATCACTATAGTTTTTGGTTGCTCATTTTAAATTAATTTAAACGCTTGTCCTCAGAGGTTGATGCATGTCGTAATACTGCGGGGGTTGAATTTGGTCAAAACCGGAAGAATTAGTATAAAAATTTTGGTTCATCGGTTGACACCACTGGTAAAGACTCTAAGGACGCCCCAATTATCACAAACAAAGTAAAACTTGTGAATATGTGAATAATATTATCATTATATGTTTTTGATTGTAACAGAACGATTCCTGCTCAAGGACAAGCGGAGAATGCGTGTTTGGACAATCATAGCCATAATATAATGTTTCCACATCACTCGCACAAGTATGTCTTCGTACTGGGGTTGTAGAGTGGTAGTCGAAAAATTAAGAGAATAGGATTTGTTATCATAATGTAACAAAAGACAATGAAAACACAATTCGCTCCATAACGCATATTTCCACACCTTTCGCAATTACATTATCGACAAATCGAACCGTCTAAAGGACCTACACACCCGTAGCAACTAGGTTGGTAATATGACGTCATCAGAATTAAACAATATAGAGGATAAGAAGAAAGAATTAAACGGATTTGAAGTTAAAGAAGAATATTTTTGAAATTTTTTATACAGATAATATGAATAAAAATAAAAATAAAATATTTTTGGTATTTTTTAATATCTATAAAAGAAAAGGAAAAATAAAAAAAATATTTTTTTATTTATTTAAAGAAAATAAAATAAAAATATTTTTGGTATTTTAAAATTTTAATGAAAGAAAATAAAATAGAAAAAGGAAAATATTTTTGGTTTTTATATTTTTTTATAAGTACGAAAATAAACTTTCAAGACGAAAGGATTTCCAAGGCACTAACTGCAAACACTTCGCGTAAATCGTACACCTCTCCCCGGCAACGGCGCCAAAAACTGATTCGATAATTAATATATAGCATATATTTATATATATATATATATATATATAATATAACTAAATAATAATACCAAATAGTAATAGTATAGAGAGTATCCCGTTTGATATGACAATTACTTTAGGAAAAGTAATAGTTTATCTCCCGAATGTCGTATCCCGATGAGAGATGAATTTGAAATCCACGAAAGCGTTTTGTTTGATGCTTGAATATCGAATATTTTTGTTTTTTATTTTAAACTAAAAATTTAATAAAAATAAACTATATTAAAACTAGATAGCAAATAGCGAGCAATTAAACGGAGAACGATATATTATAAAATGTATGCTTGCTAAGTGTATTGACTAGATCCTTAAGTGTGAATTAAACATACAATTAAGTCCTTATTGACAGGGGCGGAGCTACGGAGGGGGCACGGGGGGCAGACGCCCCCCCCCCCCCCGGAAAATTTTGTAGTAGAACCTTTTTGAATTTTTTAGGTATTTTCTTTATTTGCCCCCTCTAAAAAATCAGTTTCAGTCGTTTGAAAGTTGTATTTGTTGTGGTTTTCGAACCTTTCACTTAAATAAATGAGAAATATTAAAAAAGTGAGTGATTGATTTTTAGAAGAAAAATGGATGAAGGAGATGAACCAGTATAATGAAGGAGATAGAAGGTGGATAAAAACAAAATACTAGTACTTTGTTTTATTGTTAGGAGTACTTTATGCAGAAACCCTGTGTTTTTTATATCTATTTTACATGTTAGGTTTCCTGTTTTTTTTCGAACTTTATTTAAGATTAAGTATTGTTTAAATTTACTTATACTATTTAATTGTACGTAGAAATTTTGTTTTTGTTTGTTATTGACAACCATATGCTTGATTATTTGCATGCTATTTTTTGTTAGGCTTAAATTTTTTTTGCCCCCCTTTAAAATTTTGTCTGGCTCCGCCCTTGCTTATTGATGAACCAATATATTTTTAACAAATTATCTTCTCACAACGTTGGTGTAACACCCCCAAATTGGGTCGCAGCGGAATAAGGGTCCGGGGAGTGTTACTTCTCAGATCAATAACACAAGATAATATAAGAACGACCAAAAAGTCGTTTAAAAAAACTGATACTTGGATTTAATAAAGTATGTGTTAACAAAAAGCCCGAAGCTTATTTAAGTTAGATTGGGTCTTTTTACTTGTTTAATAGTAACAAAGATTTCCAAGCCCTAAACAGATATACAAATGAATGCGACTAAATCTTTAATGCATGACTTCAAAATAAACCAACCAATGATAATCCTTCGCACCTCGTGCTTAATTACCTCTCTGAAAAACGACTGCATTTAACAAACATCAACATAAAGTTGTGAATTTCATAGGTTATGTAATGTATATGCATGACCGCAAGAACTTTCCCAGTGATAATGCAAGCTATGCAACATCACAAAATGCAATTACATTTGCCTAGAGCTCATGACACTAACCGAAGCTCGACATAATTGAATACAATATATAAATATTGCCTACACTACCCGTGATGATGTTCAACCCATAAAATCCAGTATCCGACATAATATACGTTCGTTTCCAGTGATAGCTAGTCACCCGAACGGGGAGGTCAATCCCAAATAGATCTATCTATAATCATTCGCGCTCACATTCCAGTAATTGACAAGTTCATGATCATGTGCATAGTGGGTTTATCGCAACAATAGGCAACACGTAATCTGATAAATGTACACTTGCGTCCAATTTGTAAAACATGCAAATAGTTTTTCTCACCCCAAAACCTTGTAATTAATAATTTTAAAACATGGGCTATGACTCACCTGAGTGATGTAAACTGAAAATAAAATATCGCCAAGTAAAATTGCGTCACGCTAAAAAACGCCCGAATGCAACCTTAGTTAATATGGTCGAATCAGAATTCAAGTTTCACGTTGTCTAACAACAACTGTATATAAACCCTATGATAGTTTTAATATATCGTAGCTATCGTTTCGGGTGCTAACCATAAATTAGATGTCATGACATGTGATGTTAGAGGAGTTAGGACACTTTAAATTGTAAATCCAACAACTCGTCAATACGCCATCCGAAGAAGCCTCATTATGAAATTCCCTAGTAATATAGCACTTCGATAACTAATAACATATATAATCTATATAGCTATATCACCATCTATTTGTTTAAGTGAAATCGTAATTATAAAGTAAAAACGTTTATAATTACGCCTTTAGTAAAAATGACATAACTTTGTCGTTTTAAAACCCGTTCTCCGCGTTGGAGACGCCCACTTAAAGGCTTTCGTATTAAGACGAGTGATCATAAAATCACATTTTTAGGTTTTTGAGATTCTGTGATGAATAGTGTTTTTACTGTTCATAACAGCTATATAATCGTTTTTATACTTTTAATTAACGTAAAACCCGTTTTTGTCGTATCTTATTCGTTATAGCTCCGTTTTTAGCGATTCTTTCGAACACGTTCTCGTAATTGAAAGTTTTATCATATTATTGATGTTTACAAAGTATAAGTTTCTGCCATGAATAGTAACTTTTTATAAAATTTGTTTTATAAAAGTATTAACTATCGTAAACTTGTAAATGGCGTATCTTCTTCGTTATTAATCGGTTTTTCGAGTTCTTTATGACCCCTCGATCCTTGTGACATGTAGTATTTTATAAAATCATATGAGATGTACTATCTTTATAAAACATAATATGGCTGCTTCCAAAATCGAACCAAAACAGAAAGTTTGAGGTTTTGTGATTTAGACATGTTTTAAGCTTGATTTTTGTACCATTAAGCTTCAACACCTTATTACAACTACTTCACAACATTTCTATCTTATGTTTTACATATATAAAGTCCATTAGATCATACTTTACTCAAGTGTGTTCAAGATAACAAGTTTAACTACCATTTTCACTTGTAACTCATAAGTTAACATTAGAAACCCTAATTTGTACATATACATGTTTATACTTAAACAACATGTTAAAACACTTATACATCCCTTTTAACATCATATTAGCATCCATGTGACATGTAAATAAGTTCATAAAACATTAATCATAAGTAAATATCCATTTTACATATTCAAAAGTACCCTAAATGGTGATTTAGCTAAATATAACATATGAACACATAAAATCTTAGTTATGAAATGATTAAGCCTTATATATAACCTTGTGTGGATGAGTAGAGAAAAGAAAACCAATCACACCCTTGTGATTTAAACTCTTGGTTTGAAAATATAGGATGAAAACCCTAATTTTCCCAAGAAACCCTTTTCTTCCTTTTCTTGATTCCTTCCTTGCAAATGGTTAACCAAGCCTTGAATCCTTCTTAGAATACCTTAAATATGATGTGTGTATGCTTGTATAATGATATAAAATCAAGCTATGGATTTGGTTTTGTTAAGGTTTTGAGTCGTGGGTTGCTTAAGAGATAAAGGAGGAGTTTTGTGTTTTTTCTTGTAATGAAATGACGTGTATGAGACCCTAGCTCTCATATGAATGCATATATATACTACTTGGGGACTCATGAAGATATTTCTTATGTCTAGTTGATCATGTGAAAGGTGGCAAGGATAAGAATGCATGGAAGAAAAGCTAGAGCTTATCTTGGATAAGAAAAGCTAGTCATGAGATCAAGTGGCATGCTAGATCTACTATGAAGATATTTGTGATGGTTCTTGGTCTCATATTGGCTTTCCTAGTCATTATACACGAAATTATATATGTGTATAAGTTAGAATATGCTTTTAGTCTTTTATATAATGTATACTTGCATTATATGAAGTATAATGTAGTATAGACTTAGAAAAATGTATAACTTGTACATTGTAGGGTTTGGTTTGAATTCTTTTATGAATAATATGTATAATGTGATAAATAATTGAAGTTTTTAAATAAACTTTAAGTATTGGGTACAAATTTTGGGTATTGGATGAAGCGTAGATAAGTTAACGTGCTTTTGGGAAGGCTTAAACGAATTTTATCGCGAAACATAAACACTTAACGTAACCAATAAAAATAAAATGTGCAATGATAATAATTATCCTCTAAATAATCATATAACACTTGCTTGATGTAAACATTTAATTGTTTAATGCCCGTTTACATTGAATGATCATTTTTAGTTTACGCGATTTAGCTTAACGATTACGATTTAAAAGCAAACGTGTAAAACCCTAAAAATAAATTGTGAATTACATAACGTCGTACAATGACCTAAAATACGAAGTGTTATAGTCTTCCCCCGTTAAATGAGCCTTGTCCTCAAGGCTTATGACACGGCACTTGATGACGGTGCGGTCTTGGTGAAGAGGTGTGGATATTTCTTCCTGAATTGATCTTCACGTTCCCATGTAAACTCAGGGCCCCGCCTAGAGTTCCATCGAACCTTGACAATTGGGACACGGCTTCGCCTCAATTGTTTGACTTCGCGATCCATGATTTCTACAGGCTCTTCAACAAAATGAAGCTTGTCATCCACTTGGAGTCCTTCCAACGGAACGACTAATGGATCGTCAGAATAACATTTCTTCAAGTTGGATACATGAAACGTATTGTGGACCCTGCTCAGCTCTTGAGGAAGCTCAAGCTTGTAAGCAACGGCTCCAACCTTTTTCAACACCTTGAAAGGTCCGACATATCTGGGGTTTAACTTCCCCCGTTTTCCAAAACGTACGACCCCTTTCCAAGGCGAAACCTTAAGCATAACTTTATCTCCAACTTGAAACTCCATCGGTTTACGCTTTAAGTCGGCGTAGCTCTTTTGTCGATCACGAGCGGTTTGAATCCTTTGTTTGATCTGGATGACCCTCTCCGTTATTTCTTGCACTAATTCTGGACCAGTGAGTTGAACTCGTCCAACCTCGGCCCAACACACGGGTGAACGACACTTTTTACCATAAAGTGCTTCAAACGGTGCAGCCTTAATGCTAGCATGATAACTGTTATTGTATGAAAACTTGACTAATGGCAAATGTTTAACCCAACTATTTCCAAAGTCGATTACACAAGCACGTAGCATATCCTCGAGAGTTTGGATGGTTCTCTTGCTTTGTCCGTCGGTTTGTGGACGATATGCAGTACTCATATCCAAACTTGTACCCAAAGCCTTCTGAAGTGACTTCCAGAAATTTGATGCGAACCGAGGGTCATGATCACAGATAATTGAAACAGGTATTCCATGCTTCGTGACTACCTCCTTTAGATATATTCTTGCCAGTTTATCCATAGGATTTGTTTCCCTCATTGGCATAAAAATGGCAGACTTTGTAAGTCGGTCAACGATCACCCAAATAGTGTCATAACCTTGTGATGACTTAGGAAGCTTCGTGACAAAATCCATCATGATGTTGTCCCACTCCCATTGAGGTATCTCGGGTTGCACTAACAAACCCGATGGTCTCTGATGTTCGGCCTTAACCTTAGCACATGTCAAACACTTGCTAACATAGGTGGCGATGTCGGCTTTCATATTGGGCCACCAATATAGCTTCTTTACGTCTTGATACATTTTCTCGGAACCTGGATGGATAGAATACTTTGATTTGTGGGACTCGTGCATGATCACAGTCCGCAAATCGCCATAACAAGGTAACCAACTCCTGCCATTGAGGCATAGGGTTCCATCCGTACGAGGTTCCAACTTTTCCATTCTAATTGCCTCTGGAAATTTGGCATTTTCAATCAGCATACCTCCAACATCCTCACTCTTGATGTTTTCTGGTTTTCGCGCTTCAGTCTGAGCATTTAAGATCTGTTTGGGAAGATCCAAGCTAATAGTCATGACTAAAGCTCGAACTCTTAACGGTGGTTCTCGTTCTTTCCTGCTCAAAGCATCAGCAACGACCCGCTACGATAAAGAGACCAAGAGTCACATTATGGTGTCATAACAGAACATATAAACGCAAGCGGAAGGCTTTATTAAATAAAAATACTAAGTCATGTAACAAAATGACTTCCAAAAGTATTAAATTCCAACAAAGTCTAAATGAAAAGAAATCTTTAAACGAAATATGTCTTAAACATAAATCTAAACAAAGGAAGTCGATCAAGGGCCGGTCCTCTAAAAGCTTCCTACTCTCAACACTAAAATCCCAGCTTCCTACTTATTACCTGCCGTAGGAAAAGAAAATGAGGCTGAGCCCCCGCTCAATTACCATTACTTCTTATTTATGAAAACCATACGGAAGGAAGCAGCACATGCATTTTTAAATTGTGATCAGACTTTGGACCAACTTCATAATATGTACTTTAATAATCATAATTAAGAATCTACGTAAACACTCTATACAATCTTTCTTCATCATAGTTTCATGCAAGACTTCAAGGTTCCAATCTTTATTATAATCATATCAACTTTCTTCATTTTATTTTCATGCAATATTCATTTCTTAAGTCCATGTAATATTCATTTTATAAGCATATATATATCTACGTTTAGAACATGCATGCATATATCAAGTAACAAATAAGAATGAGTGATCGATCAAGAATTACCTCTAGACTAAACGAAATATATCGAAACCGGTAAACACGAACACTAAAAATTCAGCGAGACTCGATCCAACCCAATAGCCGAGATGTAACCGAACGACTAAACGTAACCCGCACACGAACCAAAACCAAATCGAAACACAAAACGCAGCCCAGACCAAACTCGTGCTCGCACTACACTTTTCGTAAACGATCAAGCCACTGGTTTTTATTTAAAAGCGGTGACTCTTATTTGTTTTAGTTCCAGGGTGAACTATGACATATATATACACGAATATGGTACGAATGAGTCGCAAGAAACGCGTAAAGTAGAAGCCAGGATAATGTTTTCAATTCTTAGTCAAACTTTCATTTTCATTTTAATGCAAATCTTGTAATTTAAGGAAAGCTATATAAGATTAGTTCAGTAATGATACAAAGGGATATAAAGTAATTTGTTGTATGGATGATAGTGACGTGTGCGGTGAAAGAAAACAGTGAATATATTGTGTATATATGGACTTTTAAAATCAGCGGAGCTTGAAGCGGAAGGAACATTTATTTTGAGAAATGATTTGCATATTAGTTAAAACAAGCAGAAATTACCCGCGCGTTGCTGCGGGCGTTAATTTTTCGTGCGTTGTTGCGGGGCTTTTTTTTGTTTGGGTTTATTTTTTCGGTCTCATTTTTAATAGTTCGGCGCATTTTTTCTTTCTTA
>BQNB010151622.1:2157-15876 GCA_026074375.1 Tanacetum coccineum | reverse complement strand
AATGAATAAAAATGCATCTAATGCAAGTCGTTGCATCTCAAATGTGTGATTTAAGTCACTTCTCACCACTTCTTATTGTAATTTACTTCTCACTGGATCCTTACTCTATATATATATATATATATATATATAATAATATAGGTAAATTAGTCAATCACTTCTAATCCAAAGCAATAAACCAATTCACAAATAAAATATAATTTCGGAAGTATCGATTTCGAAAGTGACCATTTCTAGTCGTTTCCCGGGTCGTTAATGTTCCGACGAGGCGCGAATTGAACTTCGAGTTGAAGCTTGAGATCGGGATTTTGAATATTTCAAGATTTTGATTTGGTTTCTATTTCTACAAATATAATGCAAAAACAAACAACGGCAAGCAACAATTAAAGCAATTACGAATTAAGCACGGAAACGTTAACGGGAATATAAAAACACAACTAAAAACCTAAATTATCAAATTTTAACCCTAAAAAAGCAAATTTAATTTCTAAAAGTCCTAAATGATTAAAAATAATTTTAGAAATAAAAATTATATTTTTTTTACTTTTACTTTATTTATTATGAATTAAAAACAGTTTTAATTAAAAAAAATAATTAAAAATATAAAACTAATACTAAAAATTTTGGAAAATTACTGGAAAATACTTTGAGCTATGGAGAATGCAAAAAAAAATAAGAGTTTAGAGAAACAGCTTATAAATAAGCTGTTATTAAGCAAATAAGCTTATAAACTTTCTGGGCTAAAACCCCTTAAATACTAACTGCGCCCAAGTCTTTACAGAAAAGACCCAAGGGCGCAGATGGTTGAGGTGTTAGGCTGTTATGGTTGAGGTCTTGAGTTTGAGTCCTCCCAATACGGCCAACACCTTACCATTTTTATTTTGCAAATTTCTCTTTGAAAAAGCTTTTTATAATGAAAATAAGCAACTTTAATTAAGACACTATTTTTAGAAACCACAATTAAGCCAGAAACAAGCTAAAAGAAAACACAGTTTTAGACTTAAAAGCTTAAAAGCTCTTAAAACTTAACAGGTTAAGCTAAAGGCTTTATAAGCTAGCTTGTAAGGCAAATAAGCAAATAAACCTAAATCTAAACTTAATAAGCACTTAGGAATCAGAAATAAGCAAAAACTAAAAAGCTAAGGACTCTATAACTCAATAAGCAGTTAAACATGTTTTTGGATTTTAAGTTTTTTAAGTGACAAGAGAGCTTTTGCAGCCCTAGTTTTAAGCTAGTAAAAACTGTTTTAAGATTCTAAAAAGCACAAACAGATTAAGCTTGTAATACAAAGAACTTATACTATCAATTTCAGGATCCAAAACAGCTTATAACTAACCTAGAATTATGATTGAAAACTGAATTCTAAGCTTTTTAAAACTGAGATTAATGACAGTTTGTGACTTAAATCATCAAAAGACAAATGCATGCTTAACCAACTCTATTTTACTGCACGTTAAACAAGAATAGAGCATAAAACAAGACCTCAAAACAACTTTTAAGCAAAACTTAGATATAAGCAGTTTAAATGACCTAACACACCACAGATTCTAAGTACTTATAAGATAAACCTTAAAACTGAGATTTAGACTTTAAAAACTTATATGAGCTGACTTATAAGCTTGATTAAAGCTTATCAAATTGACTTAAAGGTCAAAAGACACTCAAACAGCATTAACATGGGTTAATCCTGCTTGTGCCAAACACCCCTTAAGAAACTTAAAAACCATATGTAGGCTTAAAACTGTTTGATATGAGCTACAAAAAGCTAAAACAGATTAAGCACAATGTATATTAAGGACATTTAAGCAATTAAAACTCATAAATAAGCACTTAACAATAAGCAAACTCAAATAGCTATTTTTGGCTTTTTTGGATAGATTTTATGAAAACTAAACAATACTTAGATCCAGATTATGAAAAGTATTCTAAAAGAAGTAATAAGTGAACAATAAGAAGAACCAATTAAGCACAATAACATTAAAATAAGCGACATGAATAAGAAATGACAAAATAACTTTTGAATGAAAAAAAAAACACATAGAAAAAACAAAAGACCTTCATCCTTGCTTATAACATGAATGTAAAACAAGCTCACATCTTTTCCATAAGCTTATTAACACCAATAAGCCCATCCCTTTTTGGCTTATCATCCAAAAGCTTAAAAAATATTGAATAGAAATGAAAAGATGTAATGAAATTTCACTTTTTATTGAATAACTTAGAGAGTACAATGCTTGGAAGGTAAAAATGCTTATAACAAAGCTTAAAAAATAGAGTATTTAATATAATTGCAGTAAAAATGCTGGAAAGAAAAGTTGCAAATAAAGCTAAACTACTCCTCGATCATCTTCACTGTGTGATTTCATCCCCTATTTATAGGGGAATGCTGTGCATCTTGTGAGGAAAAACTGCCAATCATCTTTAAAACCTTCTAAAATTGCTTATGGAAAGCAATAATCACAGCCAATCAACTTAAAACCGCCCTTGAATGCCTTGATTTTGTTCATTTGACTGTTGACACGTTCAGGGATTGTGTTGTGGTGTGTTATGAGCAAATCTCATAATGAAGGGGGAGGATTTGGCTTGGTTCTGTAGCTGGCGCCCTTTTCTGAATATTTTATTATATTTCAAATTTAGAAGGGAAAGGGTAACAAGCGTTAGTGTTAGGACTAACGGTGCAAGGTGTTGAGGACTAACGATGTAATAGGTTAGGGACCAACTGTGTTAGTCCCTAAGGACTAACGGTGTAATAGATTTAACTGGTGTATGGTTTAAAAGGAGATGGGTTGTTGAGGCTTTGGGCCTGTTTTGTTTATTTTAGATTTTTGGGCTTTTGTTATAATAAAAGCTTTGTATAGATGGCTTAATGGGCTGACTTGGCCCATTAACTTGGGTTGGGTTGGCCCACTAAGATGCGTACACCTTTGGCTTTGGTTTTACACGCTCTTTCCAATCTCATGCTCGGTTTTGTCCGGTTTTTGCCTTGTTTTTGTCTTTTTGTGAATATATGTTACCTGCACAGTACACAACGCAAAACAAGCATATATTCGGCATTTTATGTCCATTTTTTGGTTATTTAAGCTTGTTTTATTGAGATAAAAGTATGTGTATTTAAGCACATACCAGTTAACTCCTAAGTTTATTAGTATTTTAGTTATCTATGTTAGTACTAAATTAATCTAATTTAAACCTAAGTTAACCCTAAGCTAATGATAAGTGAGGTTTCAGCCTGAGAGCCTATCACGAGGTTTAGTTATCTAACCTAAGGTTTTGATGACAAGTAAAGCAATAAAGCAATAAGGACCACGTTTGATATCTTCTAGAATATTTTATTGCTATATTGTGAATACGACGTATTGATGTCTCCTGGATACGGCGTATTGGGTCTCCAATCCTTCGTGGTTATTTGTGAAGTGTAGGCACGGATTTCTTGATAGATACGGCGTATTGAGGTAAAACTAATTCCTTCTACATCGTTGACCAAAGTATTATATGCGGCGTATCGTTGATGTGGATACGGCGTATTCTTCAAAGTCGGGCAATGGTCTTTTAGCTCGTCAAGTATTGGATACGTCGTATATGTCTAGAATAATACGGCGTATTTGCTGTCAGATCAGTAGACTTTCTCGAACTCTTCATTTAAGCTCCAAAATGCGTGCCTTTTAGCATAACTTCACCAAGTACTCCATAATTACTGCAATTCTCAAATACAAATGATTAAGTAACAATTCTTTGCAATAATTATACAAAATGAGTTAATTACATGGGATAAATGATGCTATAAAATAGACGTTATTTGATGTCATCAAATATCCCCCCACTTGAATCCTACTTGTCCTCAAGTAGCCTTTAGAAGTTTATAAAAATGTATCCCTAAGGATATTTTCCGTTAAAGCATTTATTTGATCTATTACAAGTACACAACCAAACACCTCACGAAATAGGAAGATGAAAACACTCAAATCACTCAACTAATCTATGTGGTAACATGTAACTAATTCGCTCAATTGCTCGGTCGTGACGAGTATTCTATCATAAGCTTGGCAAGGATACACATCTCCACCACTAAAGCCAAGGAGTAACAAGTTTATAAAGGTAAATATGGGTTTTTGTATGGAAAGGCTTACGGTTGATCATTCTACAATCTTTCACCAGAAGTACCACTCCAACAAGGCAGCTGAAGCACACATACATGGCCGTAACGACGGAATAGACATGTGTGTTCGATCACATCCTCATTCGAATTTAACCAACGGTTAGGATGAAGAATGATATAGGGTAGGAACCTTCTAACTTTCACCAAAAGTCGTAAACCAACGAGGCAGCTGAGACATGCATACATGGCCGTAACGACGGAATAGACATGCACGCTCGAGTCGACCCCATAAACCTGACCCAAACATTATTTAGAGTCTAACCCAAACCTGTTTTTTTTTAAAAAAAATTTTGTGTCGGTTTTCAGGTAGGGTTTCGTGTGGGTCAGAATTGCCACCCTACTCCTGGATCTGGCGCTATTGGGTCTCCAAATCCTTCGTGGTTATTTGTGATGTGTTAAGGCACGGATAACGCCGTATCTTCTTGATAGATACGGCGTATTGAGGTAAAACTAGTTCCTTCTACATCGTTGACCAAAGTATTATATACGGCGTATCGTTGATGTGGATACGGCGTATTCTTCAAAGTCGGGCAATGGTCTTTTAGCTCGTCAAGTATTGGATACGTCGTATATGTCTAGAATAATACGGCGTATTTGCTGTCAGATCAGTAGACTTTCTCGAACTCTTCATTTAAGCTCCAAAATGCGTGCCTTTTAGCATAACTTCACCAAGTACTCCATAATTACTGCAATTCTCAAATAAAAATGATTAAGTAACAATTCTTTGCAATAATTATACAAAATGAGTTAATTACATGGGATAAATGATGCTATAAAATAGACATTATTTGATGTCATCAAATACTTAAAAAGCTTAGGAACTCTTTCAGAGGGGGTTTATAATCTAACTAGGTTATAGACAGGTCTTTAGGATAGTTGGGGTTTAATCGCTACAACTTGGATGCCCTACCTTCGTGACTTTTGGGGAATTGGGATCGTAGGAAGTATAGGACAGACTTCAAATGCCAATTCGGGTCTGTTGATATTAGAACCACTAATAGATCGATATCTAGACATTGCACTAGGAAACATGTCATAGCATTAGTAATGAAATAACTAGGTTAGCACGCCTTTATCCCTGATTGTTCTCATTTTATTTACTTCTCGCATTTACTTTCCTGTCAATATCTCAAATCAAATTTAAACCCGTGACACATTTCAAATTAGAACTAATACAACTTAGCTCTTGGGACGACCTCGGATTTACCAAGTCCTACACTACATACGAATGGGTTCTTTGTCCGTTAGTGCGTGTAAACATCGGTAGATGAGTTTTATAAATTTAAAACTTGTAATAAATTATTCAAAACAATTTACGCATCAAGTTTTTGGCGCCGTTGTCGGGGAGCTAAAATTAGTTGTAATTTGATTTCTTGTATTTATTTATTTCCGTACTAATTTTTGTTACTTTTTTAGGAAGCATAATGGCTGAGGGAGATATCGATAACCTCACCATGGAGCATTACCTATCATTGACTCGAGGGAATGAAGCACCAGGAGTGGTTAAACCATAAATTAGGGGCAATGTAAATTTCAAAAACAAGAGCCAATTCATGCGAGAATTGCGAGAAGACACCTTTTTTGGGAACAAAAATGACGATGCTCATGAGCATATTGAGCGGGTTCTAGACATCGTCAGTTTGTTCAACATTCCATGAGTGACACACGACGCAGTCATGCTACGCGTTTTCCCCATCACACTCACCAGAGCCGCTAAAAGGTGGGTGGACAGACTATCCCCAGGTTCCGTCGACTCTTGGGATCTCCTTAAAAAAGCATTTATCCAAAGGTATTGTCCGCCATCCAAGACAACTAAGTAGCTTGAAGAAATCCGTAACTTCAAGCAGGAAGGTGATGAAATGTTATACCAGGCTTGGGAAAGGTACAATGACCTGCTTTACAAATGCCCAACTCATGAAATCAATAGCCATCAGAAGGTGAACATCTTCTACAATGGTCTGGGCACTATGAACTTCCAATTGTTAGACTCGCAGGGGCCAATTCCTAGCATGACACCTGCTCAAGCTTTAACAGCAATCCAGACTATGGTTGACCACTCTCAAAAGTGGCATGACGGTTCATCTAGCAGGAATATAGGTAGCAGCAGTAACTCTGAGGGAATCACTGCTATTGTAAGTAAGCCAGATAGCTTGGGTCGAGACATGAAAAAGCTAAGGATAATGTACATGCTATTCAAGTAGGATGCCAAACTTGTGAAGGAGCTCATCTTGACAAAGAATGTCCTCTCAACGAGGAAGTGAAAAGCGTGGAAGAAGTGAAATATAGCGAATTTGGACGCCATCCCCCTTTCAGCGGTGGGAATGGGTAGAAATACCATGTGGGTCCACCAGGATACTACACACGTATCGATAATCGCCTGCCTTTTGAAGAAAAAAGGCCTAGTTTAGAGGTGCTTAGGAATAAACACCTTGAAGAGTCGACACGAAGGAGAACTGAAATAGAAGAATGGGTAAAGAAACTCCAAGAAAACATAGAGACTAACACACGAAACCAAAGCTCCTCTCTCAAAAATCAAATATTGCCCTCTCTCGGTTGGATGTTGGTCCATCCTACTACGAGGTGGAGACCCAAATCGAGCAGCTAACAAAGGAGTTTCATGCAAAAACTGCTAGTGAAGTACCCAATTCATCGGTTGACCAATGCAAGGCACTTTACGCCAACAATGAGGCACCAATTGACAATACATCTGCTAATGAATCTAATGAAGTATCTTTCATTGTTAATGATGATGTACATGTAGCTTAGGAAGAAAATGATGTGCCAACATGAGTCTTGCCATGCCAACTGCCACCAAAAGAGTTGAATCCAGGAAGTTTTACTCTTCCTTGCATTATTGGAAGTTTAAATTTTTATGCTATGGCAGACATGTGCAAGTGTTAATGTCATACCCAAATTCATGTTTAAACATTTGAAACTAGCAAACCTTAAGAAAACCAACATGCTAGTTGAAATAGCTGATATGACAAAGAGGAAGACCCCCAATAGGATAGTTGGAAAATATACATAGTTAAAATTGATGAGTTTATTCCCCAACAAATTTCATAGTTATCGATATGTAAAAAACGACGAAATAAACAAAGATTCTTGGTAATCCATTTCCTACTACCATTCATGTCGAAATCGACGTTTTTAATAAAGAAGTTTCTTTAGGAATCGAGGATGACAGGGTTACTTTAGATATGGATAAGAAAATTCATAATTTCACGACGCCTGTAGGAAAGGTTTATATGGTGAATTTAATTCATAATTATGAGCCTCATAACCTCTTGGATGTTAACAGTAATGCATCATCATATGAGTCCTCATAATTTGAGAAATCTAACAACCTGCATCATCAAAACAACAATGATAATTATATGCAGGAACGAAGTAGCAAGAAGGAAAGGATGCTTAAACCTGACACAAACACCCTAAGCGTGCATTTCTGCAAACCTGTTAAGCAAGACTGCAATAGAATACTCAAGGTATGGCCCACATGTGAGCCAACCATGAAGTT
The DNA here is from genome assembly GCA_026074375.1 of Tanacetum coccineum. NCBI lineage: Eukaryota > Viridiplantae > Streptophyta > Magnoliopsida > Asterales > Asteraceae > Tanacetum > Tanacetum coccineum. Next base: position 8,202 of record BQNB010151622.1, on the reverse strand, counting down.
ATGCAATGGGGGGGAGTGAAATCTATAAGGTGGATGAACATGGGGTTTTGAAATATTGGTATTGTTACCTTGATGATGAAAGAAAAAGCATAAAGGGGGTGGTTTATCATTTCTTGACTTCCTCTTAGTAAGGTACGAGAATAGCCATGGCAATGATTTCATTTGGGACAGTAGGTATGCGAAATGGTGCAGTGGAAATTCTATCCCAGGCACCCCAACTTTGATATTTACTTTAGTTCAAAAAGATTATAGACCTAGACCAAGGGACTATTCCTTCAAGGAATGGTTATTGATAAATGTAGGACACATTGACGTAAAAGAACCAGTAAAGAAAACCTTATTAAAATCATGGCTCATTGATTGTTTTCAATGAGAACTAGGAACTGCCAAGGATCCGCGATCAAGGAGTTTTGATGACTACAAGTGGGTGTTCGATTTAGAAATCGATCAATTAGCCGATGAGTATGAATTATGGATAAGAAAGAAAGGACATATGCTCGATGACATATGGGAGTATTGCGAGAAAGTACAGGGGGATAATACATACCGGTGGCACGATCATGGGTTAGAAGAGGATGAAAGACAAGAAATTGGGGTAGACATACAAGAGTATGATCCACCAAAGGTTCAGGTAGAAACCGTTTATAAGTAAAAAGATACTCATTTGATAGTGGAACTAGTTTCATTTGTGTTACTAAAGAATTGGAGGATACTTTACCATTATGAAGAGAAAACGGATCAAGGTTCAGAGAAATGATCTAAAAAGAGTTAGACACGTGAGGGAAGTTCCAAAGAAAGACGTAGCCTCATCTTAAGTCTAACCTAAAGACTCGTTAATAAACAAAAGTGCTTGTCGGGAGACAACCCATCTTTTATTTATAAATTTCATTCAAATTTTTACATTTAGTTGGTTTTGTATGTTTCTTACTCAGTTTTGCAGGTTCTAACTGTTATCAAATATCCCCCACTTGACTTCTACTTGCCATAAAGTAGACCTGTTAGAATAATTCATAAAAAGATTTTCCCAATTTAACTCGGAGAAATGACTTCATAATTTACTTGTGCTAGAAAACATCAAAGCCGAACACCTCATGAAAAGGGGATCAAAATCACTCAACTCTCACTAGTCTAAGTGTTTCATTTTCAGGGTGATCACTCAACTGCATTGTCATAGCATGAATTCTTTATTAATGGATTCACTTTCTTGCTAAGGAGATGAGTTGCCTTCTTCAGATTGAAATTCTCTCTGGGTAGGCGACGCGAATCATAAGCTTGGAAAGTACACAAATTTGCACCAGCTAGAATTAGGGTCTAAACAACTCTTAAAGGCAACATGGGTGACACACACATGTTTAAACAGGCGATTGACTCTTTCCGATACCACTTATCCAAAAAAGGCAACAAAACCACTCATGCTCGCCCAAATCCATGAACGAGACACATGTGATTGCTCAAATCCTTAACTCGAGCAGGCTAAAGGTCATAATCATTAAAAAGGGTAGGATAAAACATAGGATACACATTTAATTGGTGAAAAATAAACACAAAACAAATAGTCTAAATAATTTAAGGTTGTCATAACCGGCTACTGTCCATCCAGTAGTCCAAGTGTCCAAGTGCGAAAATCTGATCCAAATAATAATAATGGGCTAGTATTGGATGTAATAATGAAGTCCCGCTTTGAAATGATGAAGCATATCATACTAGCCTAACCTTCAAAATCATACAGATGGTTTATAGATGCACCATCTTCATATCTCAAATAACTTGTTGGTTTTATAACACGTAACCAACATGAATATGCTACAGAGGTTTATTCACACATCTTGTTTTACACATTACCTCTGTATCATATGATAAAACAATATACATATCCCCCACTTGAGATGAACGATATTGAAAGTGATGATACATGGGGGTCTTCGTAGATCAAAATTGATAGGTCTTCTATGAACGCGCAAAATTTCAGAACCCATTCCCCCGAACCATGGACTTAAGTAGCCAGAGATTTCAACATAAAGAAAATATAGACTACAGGGTTGGATAAGGCGAAATGGTGTAACAAAACATTAATATAATGGGTTAAAACAAGGATTGGCTCAACAGGGTGATCTAGAGGTATCTTGCACTAAAAATGAGTGCAACAAGGGGTTTTAACACATAAGATCGACAAGTTAGTGTAACAAGTCGATAAACGCACACAACATTACACATTATGGGCTATATTTTAGAGTAAATTCTTAAATGTTGCCTTCTTGAACAGTCTATTCCTGTTAGTCAATTAGGTCTCAAAATGATGTACATGCCAAGTTTTAAAGTCTACAATACTACCGACACACTCATATTTTGGTGAATTTTTGTATAATAGATGAAAACGGAATCATCAGGCTTAACCTTACCAATTGAAAATAAATGGTAATAGTGCGCTCGGCAAAGATTTATTCTAGTTCAATAAAAAAAATGTCAAAAAATATTTAAAATTGGCACAATTTTTCAAGGAAAACTAAAAAATCAAAGGCAAATATAGGTCAAGTGGTAATTCTACTCTCATTCCTCCACTTGGTTTGTACAATGTCCTTATTGTACATTTAAGGAAATGAAAATTTAAAAATAAGAGTAGAATTAGAACGAGAGACTCCCCTGAGCGCTCTGTACTTTGAATGATAATGACAAGAGATGAACTCTTGACAAGCGTATCATAAGCAAACTCGTAATCCCATGAAATCATTAAACAAGCTACATGCATTAAACGTTCAAAATAAGATATACATGAAAACCTAACTCACTTTTGTAGGAATCACGGTTGCATTTAGCGTATGCAACAAGCCTTTTAAACCACTTGGTGGCCCAAGTGGACGACTGAAGTCTCATGAGGGTTTCCAAAGAACGTACCCACAAATTTCATTTAATTATACATGGTTTTGTAAAAGTTTCGAACATAATTAAGGTTTTTCAAGAAGGAGTTACGGCGTAACCACGAATTGAGTTACGCCGTAACTATGTGGCTAATTAATTTTTAGAACTTGGTTAAATCCAGTTACGACGTAATGATGGAAAAGATTACTCTGTATGTTCAATTATTATGGCGTAACTGAGATGGTTACACTGTAATTGCTGTAGACAACAACAATTCTACCACATAATTACGAGTCGTGGTGACCTCGAATTCCATCTCCTTGTTGTTAGAACCTGCAAAACTGAGTAAGAAACATACAAAACCAACTAAATGTAAAAATTTGAATGAAATTTATAAATAAAAGATGGGTTGTCTCCCGACAAGCACTTTTGTTTATTAACGAGTCTTTAGGTTAGACTTAAGATGAGGCTACGTCTTTCTTCGGAACTTCCCTCACGTGTCTAACTCTTTTCAAATCATTTCTCTAAACCTTGATCTGTTTTCTCTTCATAATGGTAAAGTATCCTCCAATTCTTTAGTAACACAAATGAAACTATTTCCACTATCAAATGAGTATCTTTTTACTTTAAAAGTTTCTACCTGAACCTTTGGTGGATCATACTCTTGTATGTCTACCCCAATTTCTTGTCTTTCATCCTCTTCTAACCCATGATCGTGCCACCGGTATGTATTATCCCCCTGTACTTTCTCGCAATACTCCATTTTGTATCGAGAATTTTATATGTCCTTTCTTTCTTATCCATAATTCATACTCATCGGCTAATTGATCGATTTCTAAATCGAACACCCACTTGTAGTCATTAAAACTCCTTGATCGCGGATACTTGGCGGTTCCTAGTTCTCCTTGAAAACAATAAATGAGCCATGATTTTAATAAGGCTTTCTTTACTGGTTCACTTACGTCGGTGTGTCCTACATTTATCAATAACCATTCCTTGAAGGAATAGTCCCTTGGTCTAGGTCTATAATCTTTTTAGACTGAAGTAAATATCAAAGTTGGGGTGCCTGGGATAGAATTTCCACTGCACCATTTCGCATACCTACTGTCCCAAATAAAATCATTGCCCTGGCTATTCTCGTACCTTACTAAGAGGAAGTCAAGAAATCATAAACCACCCCCTTTATGTTTTTTCTTTCATCATCAAGGTAACAATACCAATATTTCAAAACTCCATGTTCATCCACCTTATAGATTTCACTCCCTCCGTTGCATAACTTCATGGTTGGCTCACATGTGGGCCATACCTTGAGTATTCCATTGCAGTCTTGCTTAACAGGTTTGCAGAAATGCACGCTTGGGGTGTTTGTATCAGGTTTAAGCATCCTTTCCTTCTTGCTACTTCGTTCATGTATATAATTATCATTGTTGTTTTGATGATACATGTTGTTAGATTTCTCAAATTATGAGGACTCATATGACTGTGCTTTACTACTAATATCCAAGAGGTTAGGAGGCTCATTATTATGAATTGAAATCACCATATAAACCTTTCCTACAGGAGTCGTGAAATTATGAATTTGCTTATCCATATCGAAAGTAACCCTATCATCCCCGATTCCTAAAGAAATTTTTTTATTGAAAACATCAATCTCGGCATGAATGGTTGCTAGGAATGGTCTACCAAGAATCATGGTTTCATTACGCGTTTTTGACGTGTCGATAACTACGAGATCTGATGGGAATAAAAACTTATCGATTTTAACAAGTATATTTTCCACTATTTCTATAGGGGCCCTCTTTGTCATATCAGCCATTTCAACTAGCATGTTGGTTTTCTTAAGGTTAGCTAGTTTCAAATGTTTAAACATGAATTTGGGTATGACATTAACACTTGCACCTGTCTGCCATAGCATAAAAATTTAAACTTCCAATAAGGCAAGGAACTGTAAAACTTCCTGGATTCAACTCTTTTGGTGGTAGTTGGCATGGCAAGACTCATGTTGGCACATCATTTTCTTCCTAAGCTACATGTACATCATCATTAACAATGAAAGATACTCCATTAGATTCATTAGCAGATGTATTGTCAATTGGTGCTTCATTGTTGGCGTAAAGTACCTTGCACTGGTCAACCGATGAATTGGGTACTTCACTAGTAGTTTTTGCATGAAACTCCTTTGTTAGTTGCTCGATTTGGGTCTCTACCTCGTAGTAGGCTGGACCAACATCCAACCGAAAGAGGGCAATGTTTGATTTTTGAGAGAGGCGCTATAGTTTCGTGTGTTAGTCTCTATGTTTTCTTGGAGTTTCTTTACCCATTCTTCCATTTCAGTTCTCCTTCGTATCGACTCTTCAAGGTGTTTATTCCTAAACACCTCTAAACTAGGCCTTTTTTCTTTAAAAGGCAGGCGATTATCGATACGTGTGTAGTATCTTGGTGGACCCATACGGTATTTCTACCCATTCCCACCGTTGAAAGGGGGATGGCGTCCAAATTCGCTATATTTCACTTCTTCCACGCTTTTCACTTCCTCGTTAAGAGGACATTCTTTGTCAAGATGAGCTCCTTCGCAAGTTTAGCATCCTACTTGAATAGCATGCACATTATCCTTAGCTTTTTCATGTCTCGACCCAAGCTATCTGTCTTACTTACAATAGCAGCGATTCCCTCAGAGTTACTGCTGCTACCTATATTCCTGCTAGATGAATCGTCATGCCACTTTTGAGAGTGGTTAGCCATAGTCTGGATTGCTGTTAAAGCTTGAGCAGGTGTCATGCTAGGAATTGGCCCCTGCGAGTCTAACAATTGGAAGTTCATAGTGCCCAGACCATTATAGAAGATGTTCACCTTCTGATGGCTATTGATTTCGTGAGTTGGGCATTTGTAAAGCAGGTCATTGTACCTTTCCCAAGCCCGGCATAACGTTTCATCACCTTCTTGCTTGAAGTTACGGATTTCTTCAAGCTACTTAGTAATCTTGGATGGCGGACAATACCTTTGGATAAATGCTTTTTTAAGGAGATCCCAAGAGTCGACGGAACCTAGGGATAGTCTGTCCACCCACCTTTTAGCGGCTCTGGTGAGTGTGATGGGGAAAACGCGTAGCATGACTGCGTCGTGTGTCACTCCTAGAATGTTGAACAAACTGACGATGTCTAGAACCCGCTCAACATGCTCATGGGCATC
>BQNB010151621.1:0-15876 GCA_026074375.1 Tanacetum coccineum | reverse complement strand
TTAATAAGCACTACATCCCCTTTCTGTATAATAAAGCATAAACATCCATCACTGAATTTCCAGGGAACTTAACAAGCTATATACGAGATGATGAACTTGGCCGCCAAACTCTTGCAGGGGTGAACCCTGTTAGCTTAGAGAAATTGAAGGTATGTTCCTGAATGCATTTTTATAATCATAAATGTAAACATTCTAACATGTATTTTGCACGCCTTTCTTAATAAACATGGGCACTTTTTTGCTTGTTTGTTAATTTACAGGTATTTCCTCCGGTGAGCAAACTTGATCCTTCAATGTATGGACCACCAGAATCAGATCTTAAAGAGGAGCATATTATAAGTCATCTCAATGGCATGTCTGTGCAGCAGGTAAGAGTAGTTGTCCAAAAGTAAAAGAATATACCAAACCTCTGCTGATATGAGACATCATTGGTATAGAGATTTTAGTTTAGATTTGATTAAAAAGGTTATTTTTATCTGCAGGCGTTGGATGAAAACAAGCTCTTCATATTAGATTATCACGATAGTTACCTTCCATTTTTAGAGAGGATAAATGCACAAGAAGGCAGAAAAGCATATGGAACTCGTACAGTATTTTTCTTGACATCAGGGGGAACTCTAAAGCCAATTGCAATCGAGCTTAGCCTTCCACCCAATGACTCTAATATCCCATTGAAACAAGTTCTGACTCCTCCAACTGATGCAACCACTAACTGGCTCTGGCAATTGGCCAAAGCTCGTGTATGCTCTAATGACGCGGGAGTACACCAACTTATTCATCATTGGTATGTTGAGTTTCAGCAGTATTTCTATTGGTCTCTATATCTAGCCTGTCTTTGTAGTAAGGACATAAAAAGAAAATGAATGAATATAAGTTCATGTTTTGAATCTTTAGGTTGCGAGTTCATGCCTCTATGGAACCATTTATATTGGGTCAAATCGGGTCAAACCCAACCCAATGGGTAATCATACCCGCTGTCAAATATGGCAGTTATAGAAAAGCGGTTACATAACCGTTTTACAGTTATTTCACCAAGGGATGCGTCAATTCATTCGTACCCCTTCATTTCTATAAATAGAACTCGATTATATACTTGTAAAGATGATGACAGATTAAGTTTAATAAAACTTTGCATTTTGGTATATTTTGATTAGAAAGGTTAGATAATTCGATCCAACATTTGGCATCAGAGCCTTTGGTTGACTAAACCAAAATCATCATATACCTGTTGTGTTCATCTCGAATCAAGAAAAAAAACGCAGCAATTATTTCCAGAAAACAGTTTACAACGAAACAAGAACACAAAATAAAAAAAACTATCATTTTCGTGTTTAGTATAAACTGCTTTTCTTGATTGGGCAAATCCATCAATCGCCACCAAGTGATTCTAAATCACTAGCAACGAAGGGGTTTCACCCAGAAACAATAATCGAAAAATCATAACCCCCGAAAACAAAGGGTTAGGGCATTTTTTTCCAGATTCGAAACAAAGATATTAACCACAAATTTGGATAACGAAAGGTCATCACAAAAAACGGACGAAAGAATCAAAAGCATCAAAAGGAACAAACACACCTTTTGAAGAATCGATAAATCGAACCCGCTTCAGAATCATCAGTTGATTCGTGGTTATCCAAATAAAAAAAACCCCATATCAAACGGCGGTTTTTTCACCAAGATCCCCAAAATAAACGCGAAACCCTAAAAGTTCGCATCAAATAAATCGAGGGAAGGCGTGGTTAAGAACACAAAGGAAAAGAGCGACCAAGATCGCCATCTCAGTCGGCGGAGAAAACCACCAGACGAAAAGAGAAGAAGCAGAAGGCCTCACAGAGACGAACTCCACAAAGGAGAAGATCTCCAAACAAATAAGAGAGGCGGACACAAAAGAAAAGGGGCACCAGGGTTTCTTAACCCTACAAGGTTTTAAAAAAACTAGCAATTTATTGTAGTTTATGCATGAAGTCGTTAGCCTAAACTTGTAGACTAAGACTGGCCGTATTTACTTAGGTATTTGTCTGTGTGATTCATTGCCATACTTGGGTATAATTACCATTCGCGGAGGACTACCTACTAAGGTGAGTTCATAGCCCCCCTGCTTTACAATTATTTAAATGATTTACATCCTTGGGGTGAGAACATGCTTTGTTTTACAATTGGACGTAAGTGTACATTTTACAATGATTACGTGTTTGCCTAAGTAGCGATAACCCACTGAGCCCGTTATCATGAACTGTTAATTACTACATTGTAAGTGCGAGTCTTATAAATAGATCTATTTGGGATTGACGTCCCCGTTTGGGTGAGTAGTTCTCACTGTGCCGGTTTGCCGGACAACAAACGTATACCATGTCGGATTTGGATGTTGCGGGTTAGAACATCATTCACAGGCAATGTTGGCAATTTATTGCATTCATACATGTCAAGCTTCATTGTCATGAGCTTAGTAAAACGTAATTACTTTTTATGATGTTTGCATTTGTTGCTTAATCATACACTTGGAAATCTTGCGGTCCTACAATTGATTTACATAAACCTATGAATTCACCAACTTTATGTTGACGTTTTAAGCATGTTTTTCTTAGGTCAATAAGGCACGAGGTGCCAAGATATATTGGGGTCACTCTTTGGAGAGTCGCTACTAAAGATTTGGGTCGTATTTCATTTTGGGAATATTTGTTATAAACCGAAATCTTTATTTATATTGTCGAACAATTTGAAGTCATGAGCTTATGTAATGAACAAGTATTTTGTTTAACCCAATGTATCTTATTAAAATGACACGTATAGTGGTCGTTCTCATATCTTGTGCTATTGATCTATGAAGTAACTCTCCCGGATACATTATTCCACTGCGACCCTATTTGGGGGTATTACAGATTGGTATCAGAGCCAAGGTTATAGAGAACCAGGTCAAACGTTTTACTTGGACTATAACCGTTTTCAAACATTGCATCATACAAAGGGATTTTCAAGGGACATTCATTCACTCATTCATTCATACATTACTTGTTGCATTAGTTGAGTGTACTAGATGCTGCATGATTCACATACGTGTTTATAATATATTAAGTATATTATTATGAGTCTTATATATGTACTAATGTAAACTCTGTTTGAGTGTTACAGATTCAGTCATGTCTTCGGCATCATCTGCGGTTACCTACACATCTGTCTACACCGATTCTGAGCCAGGGAGGGTATTTTGGGGAGCTGATGAGGAGCTGTCGGACGGAGGTTCTCCGCGAGTCATCGTATACGGATACGATGGACTCCCTATGCAGCCGGTAGCCTCGCCATCTCCGGACTATGTGCCAGGTCCTGAGCACCCACCTTCACCTGTCGAGGTACCATACGTACCTGAGCCGGAGTACCCCGAGTACCTAGTACCATCCGATGATGAGGCACCCATGGAGGACCAGCCTCTACCCGTTGATGCCTCACCCGTAACCGTATCACCAGGCTATGTGGCGGACTCCGATCCGGAGGAGGACTCCGAGGAGGATCATGCTGATTATCCTGCTGATGGAGGGGATGATGATGACGAGCCCTCCGATGATGATGACGATGATGATGACACAGGTGATGAGGATGAGGAGCCCTTTGAGGATGAGGATGAGGAGGAGAACCTAGCTCCAGCTGACTCTCCTGCTGCACCTGTTATTGACCCTGTTCCTTCAGCTGAGGATACAGAGGTATTAGAGACTGATGAGGCTGCACCTGCACATGTTCCATCACCTAGACGGCACACGGCTAGGATGTCCAAAAAAAAAGGGGGATGAAGGGGGGGTTTTTTTTTTCTGCACTACACAGATACCTAAGACTAATGTCCCATTTGCTCAGACACATCTTCGTAGGGTACAGAAGACTGTCAAACTTGAGCCACCTATGTCACCATCTATGGAGGCACGTATTGCTGAGTATGCTGCCACACCTACACCACCATCACCACCACCATCTCCACTATCACCTTGGACATCTCCACTACCCCAGATTCCTTCACCGCCACTACATGTATCGTCTCCACCATTACCCCTACCACCACCTACTGTTGATAGTCCCACTTATGCTGAGGCATCGCTAGACTATAGAGAAGCCGAGATTAGATTGAGAGCCTCATCACACATCACTCATATCACTTCATCTTCATCACACATTTACCACACATACCCACATCATTACCGTTACCATTATCACCACTACCACCACTACCACCTCCACCATCATCACTACATTTACCACCACCTGTACCCACATCATTACCATTGCCATCATTTCCATTACCACCACTACCAGCCTCACTATTCATACCACCACCAATCGATCGTAGGGAGGACATTCCCGAGGCCGAGTTACCATCTCGTAAGAGGTTATGTGCGACTGCTCCCACATCGAGGTATGAGGTGGAGGAGAGTTCGACTGCTGCTCCTAGACCTACTAGAGGTCATAGAGCAGATTATGGGTTTATCGGCACTACGGATGCCGAGGTCAGACGTCAGAGAGCTGAGGAGGTCGGTTATGGCATTAGGGATTTTTGGGTAGACCCGACAGAGGCTGTTGAGGAGGTGGCACCGACGACCCTCGAGGGGGTCAATACTAGAGTGACCGAGCTTGTTGCTGTTCAGGAGCAAGACACTCATGATATTTATGCTGTGATCGAGGATGGTCAGGACAGACAGACTCAGTTATTTCAGAGAGTTGGTGGATTGGTCAAGGATAGACAGTTTCACTATGAGACTGCACGACTGTTGGATCAGGAGGACCACGTTTCCCGAGAGGCTTGGGCACATTCCGTTGGGTTGAGTTCGGCAGTTTCACTTTTGATTGCAAGCATATAAGAACTATACAGACTGCAGGATTTCGTATCACCTCACCGGAGTCACTGATGACGACATTGATTGCACAGGTTTCATCACTACATGGACAATTATCAGCGGCATTAGGACAAATTCAAGCACTTTAGGCTAGAGATCAGACTTATGCAGATGATCCCGAGGGCGCTGGTAGTAGAAATGCCTAGGTTTACATTTTATGTCATATTCATAGCTATCATTATGTTAGCCGGCTAAGTATTATGGGTTTTATACCTAGCTAGCATAGTAGTAGGATTTGTATTTTTCATTTCTTGTATCAGACAATCATGTATGTTTTCCCAGTTATATATGATGTGTTGTATTATGTCATGTCGATCTTAATTCTGTTATGTATTGTGATCCCAGTCATGTTATATAATCACTGTGTGATGTGATCTTGTTATATATAATGTGTTGTATTATGTTATGTCGATCTAAATTCTGTTATGTGTTATGATCCCAGTCATGTTATGTAATCACTGTGTGATGTGACCTTGTTATATATATGTTGTACCCATGTCATGTTGTGATGTTTATGAAAACTCATGTGTTTTATATTGTTGTGAATTAGAACAATATGCCGCCAAGAAGAACCTCTGCTGCTGCTGCAAGGGCTGCTGCTGCTGCAAGGGTTGCTGCTACTGCGGCTGCTACCCCTATGACAGCTGCTACTATTGAGCAACTAATCGAAGCAAGAGTGTCTATGGCACTTGCTAACCATGACACTCTTTGAAATAGCACTAATGGTCATGGCGACAAAAGCCATAATTCTGACACTGGAATTAGAGGAACTGTACGCACTCCCTGTGAGTGTACGTATAAGGATTTTCTGAATTGCAAGCCCCTTACTTTTAAGGGTACTGAAGGAGTGGTTGTGTTGTCACAATGGTTCGAAAAGATTGAATCAGTGTTCCATATCAGCAACTGTGCTGTGGAGAACCAAGTTAAGTTTTCTACATGCAACGTTACTTGGAATGCCTATAACATGGTGGAACTCCCACATGAAGACTGTTACTCAAGATGTTGCTTATGCTATGGACTGGAAGGCACTAAAGAAGATGATGACAGTCAAATACTGCCCAAGGGGTAAAATCAATAAGTTAGAAATTAAGCTCTGGAACCTAAAAGTAAAAGGTACTGATGTCGCAAGTTACACTCTACATTTTTAAGAGCTTGCACTGATGTGTGGAACGGTTTCCTCGAGGATTCAAGAAGTGAGAAAATATGTTGGTGGGACTCCAGATTATGATTAGGGAAATGTTAATGTCATATCAACCCAAGAGATGAGTAGCAATTACGTTTGCCAATGATCAGATGGTGGGGGGGGGGAGGCGGTGGCATCAAAAGTCCTCACTATTACTGAAGGCAAGTGAAGCGAGAAGAGGAAGTTAGAGTTTAATGTTGGAAACAATCAGGGGCACCAACAACAAAACAAGAGACAGAACACTAGGAGGGCTTACACAGCTGGGCCTGGTGAAAAGAGGGAGTACACGGGATCACTACCCTTATGTACAAAATGAAACTATCACCACAAATGTCCATGTGCTCCCAGGTGTAATATGTGCAAAAAGATCGGTCATCTGGCTCGTGATTGTAGGAGTTCTGGTCCTAACGGTAATAATAACAATCATGGGAACTTCAAGACAACTCAGAATGCTGTCACTTGTCATGAGTGTGGTGTTCAGGGGCACTTACAAGTAGAGACTGTCGAAGTGAAGAATGGATACCGTGGTAATCAATGTGGAAATGCAATGCACCAGCAAGGTTTATGTGGGGGCTTATGCGGGAACACGATCCCGGGACTCCAACGTCGTTACGGGTACGTTTCTTCTAAACGACCGCTATGCTTCTATCTTATTTGATACTGGTGCCGATAGGAGTTTTATATCTACTAAATTTAGTTCCCTAACTTGATTTACACCAATACATTAGGGACCACATTATATGATCGTTGAACTAGCTGACGGGAAAATAATTAGGATAAACACTATCATCCGGGGTTATACATTAAACTTCTTAAACCATCCATTCAACGTCAACTTAATGCCCGTAGAACTTGGTAGCTTCGACGTTATAATCGGTATGGATTGGTTGTCAATGTACCACGTTGTCATTGATTATGCCGAGAAGATCGTTCGTATTCCCTGGGGAAATAAAACCTTAATTGTTCATGGTGACGGAAGTTATCAGGGAAACGGGACTCGTTTGAACATCATTTCGTGCACCAAAACTCATAAATATTTGTTGAAAGGACATAATGTCTTTTTGGCACATGTTACTACAAAGCAGACTGAAGACAAGTCGGGAGAGAAGCGACTTGAGGATTTACCAATCATTCGAGATTTTTCTGAAGTATTTCCTAAAGATTTGTCAGGTCTTCCACCGATTCGACAAGTGGAATTCCAAATCGATCTGATGCCCGGTGCTGCACCTGTAGCATGAGCACCTTATCGATTATCTCCTTCCGAAATGAAAGAGTTGTCGGAACAACTGCAAGAACTATCCAACAAGGGCTTTATAAGACCTAGTTCCTCACCTTGGGGAGCTCCGATCTTGTTTGTCAAAAAAAAGGACGGATCATTCCGGATGTGCATAGAATTCGGGATTGATAAGCTGACGGGAAGTATCGTTATCATTCTCCTGGACTGATGATTTGTTTGATCAACTACAAGGATCCAGTGTTTATTCGAAGATAGACTTGCGATAGGTTTATCATCAGCTTCGAGTACATGAAGAAGATATTTCGAAAACAGCATTTAGGACTTGGTATGGTCATTACGAGTTCTAAGTGATGCTATTTGGTTTGACAAATGCACCTACAGTATTCATGGACCTCATGAACCGAGTGTGCAAATCATACTTGGATAAGTTTGTAATTGCCTTTATCGACGATATACTAGTTTATTCAAAGAACAAGAAGGAAATTGAAAGAGCATCTTAGGAAATTCTAGAAATTGCTTAAGAAGGAGGAGTTTTGGCTAAATTCTCTAAATGTGAATTTTAGATCCCTAAGGTATAATTTCTCGGCCACGTGATTGATAGTCAAGGCATTCACGTGGATCCTACCAAGATCGAATCCATAAAAGATTAGGCATTTTGATATGTGTGAAAACACATATCCTTTTTATTTCAAAATTGGCCCTAAAAAAATAAAATTGTGCTTAAAATGCTTGTATATTGCATGTTTTGTCTTTGTGATTGTGTGGTACGGATATAACATATAATACAAGAAAACGGTCAAAACCGGACAAACGCGGACACGGGAACGGAATAGAGTGTACAAGAGCCGGGAGAATGCTATCAAGGTCATCAATAGTCAACTCTAGTCAACCCTTGGTCAAACAAAAGTCAACTCACTAAATGACAAAACACAAAAATTCCCATTCACCTCAAAAACAGCCCTCATTGTTAAACATATTTCACAAATAGCCCTTAGAGCCCTAACGGTGTTAACTTTCTATTAATAGAAGTTAACACTCGTTAACTTCTTTATAAAACTCAAAGCCCAAAACAAACAATACCCAGCCCAAACCCTTTTCTTTTGTATAAGCTCAAAGTCAAACCCGGGTCAAAGAAGAAATAAGCACCTTTTTTAGTTTTTACGCGGAAAAGTGGTCTGGTTTTTACTGTTCACCCTTCATCTTCGCGTTTTACCATACTTAAATCAAGGGTAAATGGAAATTAGAGGGTGTGGCTAGCAATTCAATGTGATAAAGGACATATTGGCAAGGGAAAACGCATTGGAAGCTTTCATTGGTTGGAACCCAAATGGAAATGACATGGGCAATGCAGGAAAATACATAATCATTGGGACTTTTACACTAAAACATCATATACAAAAGAAGCACAGGACGGGTAAAATCAACGGATTGCACACACTGGCAATCCGTGTGCTCCATAAGTTGATCCACGGTGTCTAACAAGGAGAGCTAACGATTTATAGATAAAGGTAGGGCAGATTGATGGGAGTGGGAATAACAGACCTCAGAGGGCTAGAAGCTTCTCCAGCAGTATAAATACTAGCGTGGACTCCTAACAAAAGAAATATCTAGGGAGTAGGATTAGCTTTGGTCAGCTTTTTTTAGCTTATTATGATATTTCATGTAATTTCCTTTATAAGCCTTGTATTTCTCTGTTATTTCTAAAAAAATCTCAGTTTCATTTACTTTTTGAGATTTAACTCCAAGTTTTTCCAAAAATAACAATTTGTTAAATTTGATCATAATCTCTTGATAAGCTTCTCATAAGCTCTCTTTGTTTTACTAAGCATGTTATACTCTGTTAGACTTTTACAAGCTTAACTGAGGGGCTTGTTATGTTACTCAAATCTCACTCCCAAATTACCTAAGCTTTCTATTGGATGATGAACCAATCCTGGAAGGGTTCATGGACTCTACTGGCTTATTCTAAATAAGCCAGAGCTTGTTGATATAAGCTCTAAGTGAGCTCTCATCCCTGTTTAGCTGGGATTTCAGGTTTTACAACAATTCATCTTTTTCATATTAGCTTATTTCTGAAATTTAGCTTTTCTTGCTTAATGTTTGCTTAATATGCTTATCTTTGCTTAGTGTAGCTTATTAAAGTTCTTATTATATTTGATTTATGCTTATTTTGTTTTACTTGTAGTCTTAAATCTTAGATTTCATATCCTGTCTTAAAATCAGTTTAAAAAGCCAAAAATATTAGTTTAGCATAGTTAGTAGCTTATAGATTCTAGTTTATTTGCTTATTGATATTTGTTGATTAGGGTTGTTATAAGCTTATCATAATCTGGCAATTGAAATTTTTCTCTCTAAATCTAAATTCTATAAGCTAAGAATGCCTGTTAAGAATTTAAGGGGGTGTTTGGGACAGACAGTACTAACTAAGGTTAGTACTGTCTGAGCCTATTTGTTCTTTTAAATTAAATTTAACTTGCAAATTTAAGTTTATAGGATTAGATTTTGAAAGCTCAATACTGTTTAAACTAACTTTCATAGGAGCTAAATTGCTAGGCTTTAATTTGTGATTAAGTATTTTAGTATAAGAAAGCTTGTAGCTCAAATCTGTTAGAGACCTTGAAGTTGATGTTCTTGTCTCATTTAAGTGTTTAAATGAATTTGAGCAATGTTCTTTAAGTGTGCATGCAGTAGTTTTGTGCATTTGATGTCAACTGCATCAGGTAGGGTAAATAGCTAAAAGGTGATTTTCATCATCAAAAATCAGAGGATAGATTTAGATTATAGGACTTAATTTTCAGAGCATAAGTAGATTTAAGAACATATTTAATGAGTTTGCACTTAGTTTTTAAAAATAAGTTCATTTGATTATCTGTTTTAAGCTGTCAATTAAGCCATTTGTCTTTTTGAAATCCAAAAACCAACTTAAGTATGTTCTGAGTTTCTAGGCTAATTTCATTTAGCTTTTTCATTAAGAACTTAGTTTTCAAAATAATTTTTAAAAGTAGATTTAGGTAGCTTATTAGCTGTAGTATAAGCCTGTGTAAGCCAAATCTCCACAAGGATCCAAGAGCTTATTGAAAATTAAGCTCAAAGATCCCTGTAGGGGCTGTTTGGTTTAAGTTTTTCATAAGAGTTTTGTTTTGAAATTTTCTAGCTTATAGCTTTTCTTATTTTGCTTAATTTTAGTTCATTTAGCTCAATAGGATAGGTTTAATATAAGAGATATCTTATTGTTTCATTAATATAGCTTTTTGTTAGCTTTATAGTTCTTAAATATTTGAAAAAGCCAAAAATAACAAGTTAGTAACTTCTGTCAGGTTAATTAAGCATTTCTAGCTTATTTAGGGCTTTTCATAAAAAGTTTATTTTATTAAAAGTGCTTATTTTTAGCTTATTTACAACTTTGCTTTTATAAGTTTTCAAAAATAAAAAAAGGGGGAAGGTGGAAATCGGGGGTGAGCAAGACTCGAACCCCCAACCTCAACACCCTCAACCCCTTTTATAACACACACCACACACCTCTCTACCAACGCGCCCTGGGGACTTTTTCATTATAGATTCACAAAATCTATTTCTTATACACATTTTTCCATTTAAGCTTAATAAGCTGTTTTAGCTTATTACACAACTTATTCGATAAGATGTGTAATCAAGCTTATTTTACCTAGGTTCTAATTAGTTCAAGCTATTTTCTGTAATTTTTTTAGAATTTTTATAAATAGGTTAGTATTTTTAAACATTTATTTTTGTTAAAAACTTTAAAAAATCATAAAAAATAGAAAAATAATAAAAAATATATAAATCTTTTTTAGAAAATTTTCTTTTATCATAAAGTTTCTAGGAAAATTAGTTTTGCTTTCGTAGGGTTAAAATTGCAAAATCTCAATTTTTTAAAGAACGGGATTCGTTCCCGTTTATATTTTTTGTGTTTTAAAGCTCATTTCAATTCCGTTTTTGTTCTAGTTTTCTTTAAACTCACTTTTTAGTCAATTAGAGTCCATTTAAAAAGAAAATTTTAATTTAGGTTTAATTTTATAAATTTAGGGTTTTTAACTGTAGTTTAGGGTTCCCGTTTTGAGTTTTTAGTTAAAGTTTGATTTCCCGTTATTTGTTTTCGTGCTTAATTGT
Organism: Tanacetum coccineum; assembly: GCA_026074375.1. NCBI lineage: Eukaryota > Viridiplantae > Streptophyta > Magnoliopsida > Asterales > Asteraceae > Tanacetum > Tanacetum coccineum. The sequence goes on along the minus strand of BQNB010151621.1, from coordinate 4,454 downwards.
TATCATTCGCTTATTTTAAATTGTAAAAGTAGATAACCAGATCTATCTTTGTTTCCAATTCAAATTATTGTCCGAACATCAAACGTGGTTTCAATTTCACAAATCGTTGGGGAATAACGACCCGAGAATCATACTTCCCGGTTAATATACGTATTATATATATTTGTGAAGATTTTCCTTTTTACCTTTGTCCTCAAGGGTAATTTGGTAATTTTCTAACATATTATATATTTTATTATTACGTGTGTTGGTTTAATACGAATCAATTTTTGGCGCCGCTGCCGGGGATTTGTGATTAAGATTCTCTCGTTTGAAGTTTGTTGATCGTGATTTGAAGACCCTTTCGTTCTTGAAAGTTTTATTTTTGTTTAAAAAAAAATTATAAAATTTAAAAAGTAAAAAAGATATTTTTATTTTCTTTTAGTATAATTATCATATAAAAATCAAAATAAATCAAAAAAAATAATATAAAAATTGTCCAAAATAAAATAAACAAAGTTGGTAAAAGAACACCAACAAATAATACCTTCAATTGAGGTATTATCCATAATAAGTTACCAACTCGAATAAAAGATTTAAAAACTTATCATTTGTGTCACTTACGAAATACGGCTCACCTTAAAAAGTAAAATTTTTAAGAGCTACCGTGAAGTAAGTTTGATTATTTGGTTCAAGTTGTCTATCTCATTGTCTGTGAAAATTAGATTGTGAATAAACTTGTGAAAAACCAAAAATAATCTTCTTTTTCTTCTTATCCATTTAATTCTTTTCTTAACCCTTTAAATTGTTTAATTCTTATGGCATCACCCGATCATCGTTTGAACCCCCTCTTCTCGATTAAAGAATGCATGTCTTGTGGAGCTTTGTACACTAGAAATTGTGGTTGTTCAAAAGGGAGTCTTGAAGACAAGATTCTTGTTCCCGTACCCTACTCATCTCAACGACCCCCTCAGAATTGTGCAACTTGTGGAGATCCGGTTGATGGTCTATATTGTCGACCTTGTGCTTTTGTGCGAAAGTGTTTGAATGAAGGTTGGTATACAATTCATGATGAAAAACAATAATCTAACACTACTGAGTGATACATGACAACAACTAAATTGTTAGTGCACCTAAAGAGCCATTTGTCTTCAATTAAGACCCCGGTGTAAATTCTTCGCAAAGTCCTCTACAAATTAACCACAATTGTTGTTACAAGTGTGGTGATTCGTTAGATGATATCTTTTGTCAACGATGTACTTGCAAGTCCTTGTGGAACGTTGCCTCATATTGGTTATAATTGTCCACCAAAAGCTCCGATTATCTCTAATCCAGAACAATGCAATCAAACCATTAATGAGCTCCCACAGACTTTGCCAAGTGTTCATCCGACATGCAATTCTGGAGATGAGAATTCATTACTTAGATTCCCAAACTAACTCTGTGATTCTCTAACGTTTTCAACACCTCCACAACCTTTCTATGTATTCTTGTTGAATTTTGCTGGCGGAACGATATCTTTATGGTCACTATTGTACACCTCAAGTTCCATTTATCTATCCGGAACTGTGTTACAATCAAGACTTTAATTTCCCGCAAGATTTTCATGATTTTCAACAACAATATCCTTGTTGTGAAAATTGCAGGAGTCCTCATGAAACTTTTTAATGTCAAACAATGAATGAAGATTATTATGAGCAAAATTCTTGCTGTGATCCTAATTCTTTTGGTTTTGACCAATTTCAACCTGCATATACATCAAATCATCATTCTTAAATGCTCAAAATGAGTTTCTTAATTCTCAAAATAAGCTTATGAAGCAAATGACATCCATATGTGATATGGTTGGTCAAATTATGCAAAAGAAAAAAGAAGAAAGGCGAATTGCGGAAGAGCAAGCGGCTAAAGATCGATATTAGAAAATTCTCATTTGCTACGATGATGACAAGGACTATACCATTGCTATCACACCCGTTTTATCGATCAAGGAGCCCGATAACTCTCTAAGTATAGGGGACGAGCATCTTGACACTATTTCTAGTGTTGAGAACCTTGTCCCAATCCCAAATGAGTTCAAGGGTATTTCCGAAGATACGTGTGATGTGCCCGTTGGTGAAGATTCTTCTACTTTTGATGCTTTGAGCAATCATTCTGAGATTTTATCCGATTCTAACAATGATGGTACTTCAAGTGATGACGATTCTTATGAGAACATCGAGTACATTGAAGCATCACCTCTCAATTTGGAGATCGATAGCTTAGAGGAGGTGAATGATGTTGATCAAGAAGAGAAAGAGTTTGATTTAGAAGATATTTTTCAAATCCAAGACGTTATTCTTCGTGAGAAATTGTTGAACATTAGTCGTCTTGTTACTAATATCGAATCTTTGAAAGATAACCCCACTCTTGATCGTGTGCTCAAGTCTCCCTCTTCATTTCCTATTCCCATTGTGGATAGTGATTCGTTCTTTGAGGAGTCCGATACTTCTTTCTCTTATTCAGATAACTCTTTACCTAAATTTAAGACTTTTAGCGATCATACGGAAGAGACGAGAAGTGGCAGTACATATCAATGCTAATAAACTCTTTTTCGAGTATGATTCGGGGGGGAGTCTCTGCTGCGTAGGACGGTATAAAGAGTTTACGCTGGTCATAGAATATCACCCCCTCCCCTCTCCAATCTCTCTCGCGCGCAATCTCACCGCGCAACAGTAGGTTCAGGTTGAATAATAGCATTGACGCATGTGCTATGATCTAAGTCTACATACAATTCACTCCGTTCGCGCGACCACACTTCACGCGTCCTCTGAATATCATTTACACTTTGATTTTACGAGACTCCGTCATTTCCTCGTCCTCCTTCGGAACCACCAGATGTTGAGATTAGCTTAATTATTGAGACCAATGTGCCAGTGATAAACAATGTTGATGAGCTTAATGAAGACGAATGTTTTGACCTAGGGGGAGGTGAGATTAATGTTGAAGTTGACAATTCCTTTACATTTGTCACTTGGACTTTTCTCCCGTATCTCACTTACCATGAGGTTTCTCCCTTACTTTCCTCCACCGGGAGTGAAGACACCATTTTTGACCCCGGCATCTCCACTTAGAGCTAGTAGCATCTCATCGGGGTGGAACTTTCATGTGATTTAATGTTTGTCCAAACATTAATGAAAGCCCGATTGAGATCTCTTCTTCCATTTACTCTCTCCAAGGACGAATGAATTCGGGGATCGAGTCAAGCTATGTGACTCGGTTACCAAAAACAAAGCGCTTCGTGGGAGGCAGCCAATGCTGTATCATTTTCTATCCCCCCCCCCCCCTATCCCCCCCCCCCCCCCCCCCCCCCCCCCCCCCCCCCCCCCCCCCCCCCCCCCCCCCCCCCCCCCTCACCCACTCCATTTTCTATTGTGATGTGAGGAGGCTTGTACTCTTCCGATTCTTGTTGTGTTTGTACTTGTGATTGTTTGCAGGATGAACCCAAATTTTCTGAAGTCTCTCATGTTCGGTGTTTTGTCCCGGTCCACTCGAGCTTCCTAGCCTTTGCTTGCCATTAGTTTGGGGAAATCTGATATCCTAAAGATTATTATCGTCTAACATTTATCTTATAGCACACTTGATAAACGGCTTAAGATTTTTGTGATACTTTCTTCAGGCTTAGGTTATGCATTAGACTTTTTGAGTTCTAGTATGGGGTTTTTAAGTCTTAGGCTAGGAAACATTGAGGACAATGATTAATTTTAGTATGGGGTAGTATATCTTCGATATAATCTTACCTACTTTTGCTCATTGTTCTCACGTGCCCCATTTTCCCACCAAAATTTTCAAAAATATGAAAAAATTTAAAATTTTAAAAAATAAAATAAGTGTTTTTGTCACAATTTTGACTTTCTTGTTGGGTAGATTAAGAGTAAATTTTGACCCGATCGAGCGTGTTGAGCTCTAGCTTGCTCCTTAACTTTTAGGCTAAACGTTCACGGAAATTCGTGAAGAACGAAAAATGATAGAGTTAAGTATGAGTGGGATGCCAAACAAGGATTAGTTGAAAATCTTAATAGCTCATGTATGTAATTTGTGACTTTTTCTCCCATAAGCTCTTAACCGGATTAATATACGTGCTGTTTTTGGAAATTAAACTTAAATCAACAATTTTTATGTAATATATAGCAAAAATTTTAGTCTTAGTTCAAATTTATACTTGAATTTTTCAAAAAGATGTTTTCTTTAAATAAAAAAAATGTGTAAAGTTAAAAAATGATAAAAATATAAATATAAAAGCTGTGGGCTGATAAAAGTTTACTACCTCTTGCCGGCTCACAACCGATGTTGCAGCCTTCTAAAAGGTCGAGGGTTACAATTGCATAAATGTCTAGATAGTTAAATTAAAATAATAATTGACTTCTTTTTGTTAAATTCAAATATGCTTTTGCACTTTGACTATTTTATTTTATAAGCTATGAATATCCGTGAAACCT
>BQNB010151620.1:3716-15877 GCA_026074375.1 Tanacetum coccineum | reverse complement strand
AACAAGATACCTTGGCGAGCAGATTTGCTCGACCTAATTTTCGTCATCATTTGAGCATTTCATCTGGTATAAACCCTTTCCCCAAAACAAGATACCTTTGTCGAGTAGATTTGCTCGACATAACATTCGTCATCATTTGAGCATTTCATCGGGTATAAATCCTTTACCCAAAACAAGATACCTTTGGCGAGCAGATTTGCTTGACATAACTTTCGTCATCATTTGGGCATTTCATCGGGTATAAATCCTTTAACCAAAACAAGATACCTTTAACTTTCATCATTATTTTAGCATTTCATCCGGTCTAAACCATTTACAAAAAACAAGATACCTTTGGCGAGCAGATTTTCTCGACATAACTTTCGTCATCATTTGAGAATTTCATTAGTTATAAACCCTTTACCCAAAAGAAGATACCTTTGGCGAGCAAATTTGCTCGGCATAACTTTCGTAATCATTTGAGCATTTCATCTGGTATAAACCCTTTACCCAAAACAAGATACCTTAGGCGAGCAAATTTTCTCGACATAACTTTAGTCATCTTTTGAGCATTTCATCTAGTATAAACCCTTTACCCAAAACAAGATACCTTTGGCGAGCAAATTTGCTCGACATAACTTTCGTCATCATTTGAGCATTTCATCCGGTATAAACCCTTTACCAAAAACAGGATACCTTTGGCGAGCAGATTTGCTCGACATAACTTTCGTCATCATTGGAGCATTTCATCTCGTATAAAACCTTTACCCAAAACATGATACCTTTGGCGAGCAAAATTGCTCGACATAACGTTTCTTGTTTTGGGTAAAGGGTTTATAGTCAATGAAATGCTCTAATGATGACCAAAGTTATGTCACCCAAATCTGCTCGCCAAAGGTATCTTGTTTTGGATAAAGGGTTTATACCCGATGAAATGCTCAAATGATGACGAAAGTTATGTCGAGCAAATCTGCTCGCCAAAGGTATATTATTTTGGGTAAAGGGTTTATACCCTATTAAATGCTCAAATGATGACGAAAGTTATGTCGAGCTAATCTATTGGCCAAAGGTATCTTGTGTTCTTATGTTGTGGAAAGGGTTGTAGGAAATCCATTTTTTTGCTTTATTTTTGCCTATGTAACGGGCCGTGATGAGGGATTTCACCCTCATCCAAAATAAAAACTTTCATTATCATTTGAGCATTTCATCAGACATAACTTTTGTCATTATTTGAGCATTTCATCAGGTATAAACCCTTTCCCCAAAACAAAATATCTTTGGCGAGCTGATTTGCTCGACATAAGTTTCATCATCATTTGAGCATTTCAACGGCTATAAACCCTTTACCCAAAACAAGATACCTTTGTCGAGTAAATTTGCTCGACATAACTTTCGTTATCATTTGAGCATTTCATCGGGTCTAAACCCTTTACCAAAAACAAGATACCTTTGGCGAGCAGATTTGCTCGACATAACTTTCATCATTATTTGAGCATTTCGTCGGGTTTAAACCCTTTACTCAAAACAAAATATCTTTGGCAAGCAGATTTGCTCTACATAACTTTCGTCATCATTTGAGCATTCATCAGGTATAAATCCTTTATCCAAAACAAGATACCTTTGGCGAGCAAATTTGATCAACATAACTTTCGTCATCATTTAAGCATTTCGTATGGTATAAACCCTTTACCCAAAACAAGAAACCTTTGGCGAGCAGATTTGCTCGTCATAACTTTTGTCATCATTTGAGCATTTTATTTGGTATAAACCCTTTACCAAAAACAAGATACCTTTGGAGAGCTTATTTGCTCGACATAACTTTCGTCATCATTTGAGCATTTCATCAGGTATAAACTCTTTACCCAAAACAAGATACCGTTGGCGAGCAGATTGGATCGACATAACTTTCATTATCATTTGAGCATTTTATCGGGTTTAAACCCTTTACCCAAAACAAAATACCTTTGGCGAGCAGATTTGCTTGACATAACTTTCGTCATCGTTTGAACATTTCATCGGGTATAAACATTTTACCCAAAACAAGAAACCTTTGGCGAGCAGATTTGCTCGTCATAACTTTTGTCATCATTTGAGCATTTCACCGGGTATAAACCCTTTACCCAAAACAAGATACCTTTGGCGAGCAGATTTGCTCGACATAACTTTCATCATCATTTGAGCATTTCATCGGGTTTAAACCCTTTACTCAAAACAAAATACCATTGGCGAGCAGATTTGCTCGACATAACTTTCGTCATCATTTGAGCATTTCATCCGGTATAAACTCTTTTTCCAGAACAAGATACCTTTGGCGAGCAAATTTGATCGACATAACTTTCGTCATCATTTGAGCATTTCATCAGGTATAAACCCTTTACCCAAAACAAGAAACCTTTGGCGAGCAGATTTGCTCGTCATAACTTTTGTCAACATTTGAGCATTTCTTTGGGTATAAACCCTTTACCAAAAACGAGATACCTTTGGAGAGCAGATTTGCTCGAAATAACTTTCTTCATCATTTGAGCATTTCATCGGTTATAAACCCTTTACCCAAAACAAGATACCTTTGGCGAGCAGATTTGCTCGACATAACTTTCATCATCATTTGAGCATTTCATCGGGTTTAAACCCTTTACTCAAAACAAAATACCTTTGGCGAGCAGATTTGCTCGACATAACTTTCATCATCATTTGAGCATTTCATCGGGTATAAACCCTTTACCCAAAACAAGATACCTTTGGCGAGCAGATTTGCTCGACATAACTTTCGTCATCATTTGAGCATTTCATCGGCTATAAACCCTTTACCCAAAACAAGATACCTTTGGCGAGCAGATTTGCTCGACATAACTTTCGTCATCATTTGAGCATTTCATCGGCTATAAACCCTTTACCCAATACAAGATACCTTTGGCAAGTAGATTTGCTCGACATAACTTTCATCATCATTTGAGCATTTCATCGGCTATAAAAAATTTACCCAAAACAATATACCTTTGGCGAGCAGATTTGCTCAACATAACTTTCGTCATCATTTGAGCATTTCATCGGCTATAAACCCTTTACCCAAAATAAGATACTGTTGGCGAGCAGATTTGCTCGACATAACTTTCGTCATCATTTGAGCATTTCATCGGGTATAAACCCTTTACCCAAAACAATATACTTTTGGCGAGCAGATTTGCTCGACTTAACTTTCATCATCATTTGAGCATTTCATCGGGTATAAACCTTTCACCAAAAATAAGATACCTTTGGCGAGTAGATTTGTTCGACATAACTTTCTTCATCATTTGAGCATTTCATCGGCTATAAAACCTTTACCCAAAACAAGATACCTTTGGCGAGCAGATTTGCTCGACATAACTTTCGTCATCATTTGACCATTTCATCGGGTATAAACCCTTTACACAAAACAAGATACCTTTGGCGAGCAGATTTGCTCGACATAACTTTCGTCATCATTTGACTATTTCATCGGGTATAAATCCTTTACACAAAACAAGATACCTTTGGAGTGCAGATTTGCTTGACATAAATTTCGTCGTCATTTGAGCATTTCATCGGCTATAAACCCTTTACCCAATACAAGATACCTTTGGCGAGTAGATTTGCTCGACATAACTTTCATTATCATTTGAGCATTTCATCGGCTATAAAAAATTTACCCAAAACAATATACCTTTGGGGAGCAGATTTGCTCGACATAATTTTCGTCATCATTTGAGCATTTCATCGGCTATAAACCCTTTACCAAAAATAAGTTAACTTTGGCTAGCAGATTTGCTCGACATAACTTTCGTCATCATTTTAGCATTTCATCGAGTATAAACCCTTTACCCAAAACAAGATACCTTTGGGGAGCAGATTTGTTAGACATAACTTTCTTCATTATTTGAGCATTTCATCGGCTATAAACCCTTTACCCAAAACAAGATACCTTTGGCGAGCAGATTTGCTCGACATAACTTTCGTCATCATTTGAGCATTTCATCGGGTATGTCCCATTTGAGTTAGTGGTAGTTCAAGCTTGTGCTTGAGGTTAATGTGGTATTTCAGCCGCATTCCATTGTACTTAAACGTTATTGTGATTAATATACTTTACCGGGGTAACCCTTTACCCAAAAAATCGGGTATAAATCTTTTACTCAAAACAAGATACCTTTGGCGAGCAGATTTGCTCGACATAACTTTCGTCATCATTTGAGCATTTCTTCGGGTATAAACCCTTTACCAAAACAAGATACCTTTGGCGAGCAGATTTGTTCGACATAACTTTCGTCATCATTTGATCATTTCATCGGCTATAAACCCTTTACCCAAAACAAGATACCTTTGGCGAGCAGATTTGCGCGACATAACTTTTTGTGATCATTTGAGCATTTCATCGGCTATAAACCCTTTACCCAAAAAAGATACATTTGGCGAGCAGATTAGCTCGACATAACTTTCGTCATCATTTTACATTTCATCGGGTTTAAACCCTTTACCCAAAACAAAATACCTTTGGCGAGCAGATTTGCTCGACATAACTTTCGTCATCATTTGAGCATTTCATCGGGTATAAACCCTATACCCAAAACAAGATACATTTGGCGAGCAGATTTGCTCGACAAAACTTTCGTCATCATTTGAGCATTTCATCGGATATAAACCTTTTACTCAAAACAAGATACCATTGGCGAGCAGATTTGCTCGACATAACATTCGTCATCATTTGAGCATTTCTTCATGTATAAACCCTTTACCCAAAACAATTTGCCGAGCAGATTTGTTCGACGAAACTTTCGTCATCATTTGATCATTTCATCGGCTATAAACCCTTTACCCAAAACAAGATACCTTTGGCGAGCAGATTTCCTCGACATAACTTTCGTCATCATTTGAGCATTTCATCGGGTATAAACCCTTTACCCAAAACAATATACCTTTGGTGAGCAGATTTGCTCGACATAACTTTCGTCATCATTTAAGCATTTCATCGGCTATAAACCCTTTACCCCCAAACAAGATACCTTTGGCGAGCAGATTTGCTCGACATAACTTTTGTCATCATTTGAGCATTTCATCGGTATAAACTCTTTACCCAAAACAAGATACCTTTGGCGAGCAGATTTGCTCGACATAACTTTCATCAAGATTTGAGCATTTCATTGGTTATAAACCCTTTACCCAAAACAGGATACCTTTGGCGAGCAGATTTGCCCGACATAACTTTCGTCATCATTTAAGCAATTCATCGGCTATAAACCCTTTACCCCAAACAAGATACCTTTGGAGAGCAGATTTGCTCGACATAACTTTCGTCATCATTTAAGCAATTCATCGGCTATAAACCCTTTACCCCAAACAAGATACCTTTGGAGAGCAGATTTGCTCGACATAACTTTTGTCATCATTTGAGAATTTCATCAAGTATAAACCCTTTACCCAAAACAAGATACCTTTGGCGAGCAGATTTGCTTGATATAACTTTCGTCATCATTTGATCATTTAATCGGGTATAAACCCTTTACCCAAAACAAGATACCTTTGGCGAGCAAATTTGCTTGACATAACTTACGTCATCATTTGAGCATTTCATTGGGTTTAAACCTTTTACCCAAAACAAGATACATTTGGTTAGCAGATTTGCTCGACATAACTTTCGTCATCATTTGAGCATTTTCACTCGGCAATAAACCCTTTACCCAAAATAAGATACCTTTGGCGAGCAGATTTGCTCGACATAACTTTCGTCATCATTTGAGCAATTCTATCGGGTATAAACCCTTTACCAAAAACAAGATACCTTTGGCGAGCAGATTTGCTCGACCTAACTTTCATCGTCATTTGAGCATTTCATCGAATATAAACCCTTTACCAAAAACAAGATACCTTTGGCGAGTAGATTTGCTCGACATAACTATCGTCATCATTTGAGCATTTCATCGGGTATAAACCCTTTACCCAAAACAGGATACCTTTGGCGAGCAGATTTGCTCGACATAACTTTCGTCATCATTTGAGCATTTCATCGGGTATAAACCCTTTACCCAAAACAAGATACCTTTGGCGAGCAAATTTGCTCGACATAACTACCGTCATCATTTTAGCATTTCATTGGGTATAAACCCTTTACCCAAAACAAGATACCTTTGGCGAGTATATTTGCTCGACACAACTTTCGTCATCATTTGAGTATTTCATCGGGTATAAACCCTTTACCCAAAACAAGATACCTTTGGCGAGTAGATATGCTCGACATAACTATCGTCATCATTTGAGTATTTCATCGGGTATAAACCCTTTACCCAAAACAAGATACCTTTGGCGAGCAGATTTTCTCGACCTAACTTTCGTCATCATTTGATCATTTCATCGGGTATAAACCCTTTACCCAAAATAAGATACCTTTGGCGAGCAAATTTGCTCGACATAACTACCGTCATCATTTGAGCATTTCATCAGGTATAAACCCTTTACCCAAAACAAGATACCTTTGGCGAGCAGATTTTCTCGGCATAACTTTCGTCATCATTTGAGCATTTCATCGGCTATAAACCCTTTACCCAAAACAAGATACCTTTGGTGAGCAGATTTGCTCGACATAACTTTCGTCATCATTTGAGCATTTTATCGGGTATAAACCCTTTACCTAAAACAAGATACCTTTTGCGAGTAGATTTGCTCGACATAACTATCGTCATCATTTGAGCATTTCATCGGGTATAAACCCTTTACCCAAAACAAGATACCTTTGGCGAGCAGATTTGCTCGACATAACTTTCGTCATCATTTGAGCATTTCATCGGGTATAAACCCTTTACCCAAAACAAGATACCTTTGGCGAGCAAATTTGCTCGACATAACTACCGTCATCATTTGAGCATTTCATCGGGTATAAACCCTTTACCATAAACAAGATACCTTTGGCGAGCAGATTTGCTCGACATAACTTTCGTCATCATTTGAGCATTTCATCGGGTATAAACCCTTTACTCAAAACAAGATACCTTTGGCGAGCAAATTTGCTTGACATAACTACCGTCATCATTTGAGCATTTCATCAGGTACAAACCCTTTACCCAAAACAAGATACCTTTGGCGAGCAGATTTGCTCGGCATAACTTTCGTCATCATTTGAGTGTTTCATCGGGTATAAACCCTTTACAAAAAACAAGATACCTTTGGCGAGCAGATTTGCTCGACCTAACTTTCATCGTCATTTGAGCATTTCATCGAATATAAACCCTTTACCAAAAACAAGATACCTTTGGCGAGTAGATTTGCTCGACATAACTATCGTCATCATTTGAGCATTTCATCAGGTATAAACCCTTTACCCAAAACATGATACCTTTGGCGAGCAGATTTGCTCGACATAACTTTCGTCATCATTTGAGCATTTCATCGGGTATAAACCCTTTACCCAAAACAAGATACCTTTGGCGAGCAGATTTGCTCGACATAACTTTCGTCATCATTTGAGCATTTCATCGGGTATAAACCCTTTACCCAAAACAAGATACCTTTGGCGAGCAAATTTGCTCGGCATAACTTTCGTCATCATTTGAGCATTTCATCGGCTATAAACCCTTTACCCAAAACCAGATACATTTGGCGAGCAGATTTGCTCGGCATAACTTTCGTCATCATTTGAGCATTTCATCAGGTATAAACCCTTTACCCAAAACAAGATACCTTTGGCGAGCAGATTTGCTCGGCATAGCTTTGGTCATCATTTGAGCATTTCATCGGGTATAAACCCTTTACCAGAACCAATCAGCTTTTGTTCCGGTGCGTAGTATATCGGACAATATTTTACTTACCCAAGAGATCATGCATAACTACCATTTGGATCGTGGAGTACCGAGATATGCTTTTAAAGTTGATATCCAGAAAGCGTATGATACGGTTGATTGGGAGTTCTTACGGGTAGCTCTTATTGGTTTTGGATTTCATCAAAAGAAGATACCTTTGGCGCGCAAATTTGCTCGACATAACTACCGTCATCATTTGAGCAATTCATCATGTATCTAACACTATTAACCCAAAACAAAGATACCGGTTAGGCGAGATAGAATTTGCCTCGGATATAACTCTACGTCAGCATTTAGCATTTCATCGCTATAAACCCTTTACCCAAAAGAAATCATACCTTTGGCGAGCATATTTGCTAGACAAAAACATTCGTCATCATTTGAGCATTTCATTGGGTATAAACCCTTTAACAAAAACAAGATACCTTTGGCGAGCATATTTACTCGTCCTAACTTTCATCGTCATTTAAGCATTTCATCGAATTTAAACCCTTTACCAAAAACAAGATACCTTTGGCGAGCAGATATGCTCGACATAACTTTCGTCATCATTTGAGCATTTCATCGGGTATAAACCCTTTACCCAAAACAAGATACATGTGGCGATCAAATTTGCTCGACATAACTACCGTCATCATTTGAGCATTTCATCAAGTATAAACCGAATGACTTATTGTTGAGATTAACGGGAAAATTTGCAAATTTCGCGGTACATACTTTTTCTTAATGAAAAGAGAAATCTGAATCTGTCGGGGTGCCACATTTCAGTCACATTCCATTGTACTTATTGACCTTTTTTGGGAATTAATATATTTTACCGGAGTTGAGTCCCATTTACCCAAAACCAGATACCTTTGGCGAGCAGATTTGCGCGACATAACTTTCGACATCATTTGAGCATTTCATCAAGTATAAACCCTTTTCCAAAAACAAGATACCTTTGGCGAGCAAATTTACTCGACATAACTACCGTCATCATTTGAGCATTTCACTGGGTATAAACCATTTACCATAAACAAGATACCTTTGGCGAGCAGATTTGCTCGACATAACTTTCGTCATCATTTAAGCATTTTATCGGGTCTAAACCCTTTACCCAAAACAAGATAACTTTGGCGAGCAAATTTGGTCGACATAACTACCGTCATCATTTGAGCATTTCATTAGGTACAAACCCTTTACCCAAAACAAGATACCTTTGGCGAGCAGATTTGCTCGGCAAAACTTTCGTCACCATTTGAGCATTTCATCGGCTATATACCCTTTACCCAAAATAAGATACCTTTGGCGAGCAGATTTGCTCGACATAACTTTTGTCATCATTTAAGCAATTCTATCGGGTATAAACCCATTACCAAAAACAAGATACCTTTGGCGAGCAGATTTGCTTGACCTAACTTTCATCGTCATTTGAGCATTTCATCGAATATAAACCCTTTACCAAAACAAGATACCTTTGGCGAGTAGATTTGCTCGACATAACTATCGTCATCATTTGAGTATTTCATCGGGTATAAACCCTTTACCCAAAACAGGATACCTTTGGCGAGTAGATATGCTCGACATAACTATCGTCATCATTTGAGTATTTCATCGGGTATAAACCATTTACCCAAAACAAGATACCTTTGGCTAGCAGATTTTCTCGACCTAACTTTCGTCATCATTAATTGAACATTTCATCGGGTATAAACCCTTTACCCAAAATAAGATACCTTTAGTGAGTAGATTTGCTCGACATAACTTTCGTCATCATTTGAGCATTTCATCGGGTATAAACCCTTTACCAAAAACAAGATACCATTGGCGAGCAGATTTGCTCGACATAACTTTCGTCATCATTTGAACATTTCATCGGGTATAAACCGTTTACCAAAAACAAGATTCCTTTGGCCAGCAGATTTGGTCGATATAACTTTCGTCGTCATTTGAACATTTCATCGGGTATAAACCCTTTACCCAAAACAAGATACCTTTGGCGAGTAGATTTGCTAGACATAACTGTCGTCGTCATTTGAGCTTTTCATCGGGTATAATCCCTTTACCCAAAAGAAGATAGCTTTGGCGAGCAAATTTGCTCAACATAACAACCGTCATCATTTGAGCATTTCATCAGGTATAAACCTTTTCACCCAAAACAAGATACCTTTGGTGAGAAAATTTGCTCGACATAACTACCGTCATCATTTGAGCATTTCACCAGGTATAAACCCTTTACCCAAAACAAGATACCTTTGGCGAGAAGATTTGCTCGGCATAACTTTCGTCATCATTTGAGCATTTCATCGGCTATAAACCCTTTACCCACAATAAGATACCTTTGGCAAGCAGATTTGCTCGACATAACTTTCATCATCATTTGAGCATTTCATCAAATATAAACCCATTTTCCAAAAAAAAGATACCTTTGGCGAGCAGATTTGCTCGACATAACTTTCGTCATCATTTGAACATTTCATCGGGTATAAACCCTTTACCAAAAAGAAGATACCTTTGGCGAGTAGATTTGCTCGACATAACTTTCATCATCATTTGAGCATTTCATTGGGTACAAACCCTTTACGCAAAACAAGATACCTTTGGCGAGATGATTTGCTCGACATAACTTTCGTCATCATTTGAGCATTTCATCGGGTATAAACCATTTACCCAAAACAAGATACCTTTGGCGAGATGATTTGCTCGACATAACTTTCGTCATCATTTGAGCATTTCATCGGGTATAAACCATTTACCCAAAACAAGATACCTTTGGCGAGCAGATTTGCGCGACATAACTTTCGTCATCATTTGAGCATTTCATCAAGTATAAACCCTTTACCCAAAACAAGATACCTTTGGCGAGAAAATTTACTCGACATAACTACCGTCATCATTTGAGCATTTCATCGGGTATAAACCCATTACCATAAACAAGATACCTTTGGCGAGCAGATTTGCTCGACATAACTTTCGTCATCATTTAAGCATTTCATCGGGATTAAACCCTATACCCAAAACAAGATACCTTTGGCGAGTTGATTTGCATGGCAAAAACTTTCGTCATCATTTGAGCATTTCATTGGCTATATACCCTTTACCCAAAAATAGATACCTTTGGCGAGCAGATTTGCTCGACATAACTTTCGTCATCATTTGAACAATTCTATCGGGTATAAACCCTTTACCCAAAACAGGATACCTAAAGCGAGCAGATTTGCTCGACATAACTTTCGTCATCATTTGAGCATTTCATAGGGTATAAACCCTTTACCCAAAACAATATACCTTTGGCGAGCAAATTTGCTCGACATAACTACAGTCATCATTTTAGCATTTCATTGGGTATAAACCCTTTACCCAAAACAAGATACCATTGGCGAGTAGATATGCTCGACATAACTATCGTCATCATTTGAGTATTTCATCGGGTATAAACCATTTACCCAAAACAAGATACCTTTGGCTGGCAGATTTTCTCGACCTAACTTTCGTCATCATTTGATCATTTCATCGGGTATAAACCCTTTACCCAAAATAAGATACCTTTTGTGAGCAAATTTGCTTGAGATAACTACCGTCATCATTTGAGCATTTCATCAGGTATAAACCCTTTACGCAAAATAAGATACCTTTGGCGAACAGATTTTCTCGGCATAACTTTCGTCATCATTTGAGCATTTCATCGGCTATAAACCCTTTACCCAAAGCAAGATACCTTTGGCGAGCAAATTTGCTCGACATAACTTTCTCATTTGAGCATTTCATCTGGTATAAACCCTTTACCCAAAACAAGATACCTTTGGCGAGCAGATTTGCTCGACAAAACTTTTGTCATCATTTGATCATTTCATCGGGTATAAACCCTTTAACCAAAACAAGATACATTTGGCCAGCATATTTGCTCTACATAACTTTCGTCATCATTTGAGCATTTCATCGGGTATAAACCCTTTACCCAAAATAAGTTAGCTTTGGCGAGCAGATTTGCTCGACATAACTTTTGTCATCATTTGAGCATTTCCTCGGGTATAAACCCTTTACCAAAAACAAGATACCTTTGTCGAGCAGATTTGCTCGAGATAACTTTCGTCATCATTTGAGTATTTCATCGCGTATAAACCCTTTACCCAAAATAAGATACCTTTGGCGAGCAGATTTTCTCGACATAACTTTGGTCATTGATTGAGCATTTCATCGGGTATAAACCCTTTGTCCATAACAAGATACCTTTGGCGAGCATATTTACTTGACATAACTTTCGTCATCATTTGAGCAATCCATCGGGTATAAACCCTTTACCCAAAACAAGATACCTTTGGCGAGCAGATTTGCTCGATATAACTTTCGTCATCATTTAAGCATTTCATCAGGTATAAACACTTTACCAAAAACAAGATA
>BQNB010151619.1:0-15877 GCA_026074375.1 Tanacetum coccineum | reverse complement strand
CCATAACCCTTTTTATAAACTTTTAATCCAAATCCATAAATCCCTGGCCCAATTCATCCCAAGTCAAAGCCCAACCAATACCCGGTCAACCCAATGTATAAGACAAGTCAAAATCACTGTTGCTCTACCCGTTTCCCATTTCCCTCCATTTACCCTGCACCAACGCTCAAGGTAAATCAATTTCACCCACTTACCCACACACACGCTCTACTTCGCTTCTAGAAGATGGCCATCTGACACGCCTGACACAATACTAATCCACGCTGGCAATCTGGGAGCATTCTATTGGTTGGGAAACGTGGCTATATGATCAAAGGCTGAGGAAGGACGGATTGATGATCAAGGGCTAAGGTTTGAAGAAGGGGGACGCTCCTAAAAGACCTAGAAGCTTCATTTCAAGCCTATAAATACCCACGCTTAATCACACAGTAGGGTATCTAGTATAGGAGTAGCTTAGTTTAGCTTATATTGTAATTTTCAGCTTATTTCCAGCTTATTGTTCTTCTTTAATGTAATTTCATTTAAAAAGCCTGTAAACATTTTACTATTAATAAAATTTTAGTTTCCTTTAATTCGTTTGTTGAATTTAAGCTTTTACTTTTATGCAATTTTACTAAAAGATGTTTGGATTTTACTTAAATAAGCTCATTAAGCTCTTATTACTAGTTAAGCTATCACTTATTCAGTTAAGCTTGCTTTAAGCTTAACTGGATAAGCAGGTTTCTCAAATCCACAAAAATTGATTGAATAAGCCAATAGGAAGATAAGCCAGATTTGGATGGGCTTATGGGCTTATTCTTAGCTTATTCTTATAAGCTAGCTTGTAGATTAGCTGTCTAGTTAGATGTTAATATTGTCTAGTTAGATGTTAATACTGCTTATGATAGCTTATGGGTATAGCTTAGTTTTTAGAGCTTATTCTCAATAGGACTTTACTTAATTGTCTTAAGTTGTCTTAGTTCTTTAGCTGTTTTCATGTGTTTTAGATTTTTAAGGTTTATCTTAGCTTAAAATGTGGTTTTCAAAAGTTTACAGGGGTGTTTGGCAAAAGCAGTTAAAACTGCTTGTGCTACTCTTGGTTATTAGGACAACTTGATTAAGCTCAAATTAAGCTTTAAGTGTAGTTTTAGTAAGTTTAATTGTAGTATTTAAGTTTGAAGTCTGTTTTAATAAGTTTCTTTAAGCTGCCATTTTATAATTTCCTAAAACTGCAATATTAAGCTAAGTCATTTTATTTGCATTTCAAGTAATTTTATAATGCTCAATTTAGCTCATAATGTGCCAAAATAAATCAGTTTAGGCTTAGTTTAGCTTTTCAGATACTATTGCCAAAAATAGTCTTGAGATTTTTAGGATTTGAGGGGCTGTTTATGCAGCTTAATTTAGGAAAAGTTATAGCTTAATTTAGGATTAATTTGGTTGGATTAAGCTTAGCACATTATATGTTCAATCTGTTTTTTGGTTTTAGCTTTAAAAATTGTTTTTTGAGTCTTTAAAATAAGTTGCAAATCTGTCCCTTAAACTTAAAAAGCCAAAAACAGTTAGTAGTCTGCCATTTTCTTTTATACTTTTCGAGCTTATTTGTTAGCCTTTGATTTGAATTGCAGCTTATTAGTGCTCTTTAAGTGATGGTATTAATCAGTTTTAAGTCTTTTAGCCTTTTCCGTTAGCTTATTTTGTTTTTCTTTTTGCTTAAAATCTATCAAAAGTCCTTCAAAAAGCTGTCTAGTAAACTGTCTTTATGTCTTTTGATTCCTTTTAGCTTATTATAGTTGCTTATTATTTTAGTCATTAGAGCTTATTAAGTTTATCTGTTTTTAGCTTTTGTAGTTTTCTTTTGATTATTAAGCCTAATAATCCAAACAGTTTTGCTTATAAGTTAATTAGTAAGTTTTCTTTAAAACTGTCACTTTAAATCATCTTAATCTAGCTTATTAGTGAGTTTTAGAAAAAAGTTCATTTATTAAATTTGCTTATTTTAACTTGTTCTTTAAGCTATTTCAAAAAGAAATTTAAAAAAAATGTTTTGCAAAAAGAGATGGTCACGGGGGTCGAACCTGTGACCTCTCCCTTTGCATACACACGCCTCAACACCACACACACGTAACCATCTCGCCCTTGGAACTTTTTCATTAAAGTCCCAACATTTTAATTACTTAAGGATGTTTTCTTATTTTGCTTATCAGCTTCTTTTTGCTTATTTACAGCTTATTTGTTCAGCATTCCTTTCAGCTTTTATTTTTTTTCAAATTACTCATAGTTTAAATTACTTTTCCTAATTTTTCTCCTTTTTTTAAAAATTGGTTTGCTATTTTTAATAATTAATTTAGATTAAATCTGTTTTTAATTCATAATAAATAAAATAAAAATCAAAAAATTATAATTCTTTTTTCTAAAATTATTTTTAGTCATTTAGGATTTATAAAAAATGAAAAAACATTTTTAGGGTTAATTTTTGATAATTTAGGTTTTAAGTTGCGTTTTTTTTATATTCCCGTTAACGTTTTTAGCCTTAATACTTAGTTACCTTAATTGCGTGCTTGCCTTTACTTGTTTGTGCATTTTTATTTGTAGAAATAGAAAACCAAATCGAAATCTTGAATGTCAAAAAGAGAGGCCACAAGGGTCGAACCTGTGACCTCTCCTTCATAGCACCAACACCTCAACACACACTCTCAATACCATCTCGCCGTTGGGACGTTTTCATTAAAGTCCCAACACATTAATTACTTAAGGATGTTTTCTTGTTTTGCTTATTTACAGCTTATTTGTTCAGCATTCCTTCCTTTTATTTTTCTTAGATTACTCATAGTTTAAATTACTTTTCTTAATTTTTCTAGTTTTTTAATAATTAGTTTGCTATTTTTAATATTTTATTTAGATTAAATCTGTTTTTAATTCATATTAAATAAAATAAAAGTAAAAAAAATAATACTTTTTTCTAAATTTATTTTGTCATTTAGGATTTATAAAAAATAAAAAAATATTTTTTGGGTTAAATTTTGATTTATTTGCTTAATTGTCGCGTTTTTTAAATTCCCATTAACGTTTTTACATTTAATTCCTTAATTGCTTTAATTTCTAGTTTATCGTGCCCTTCGCTAAGTTACTTTCCATTTGCCATTATCTAGGAATTAGAAACCAAATCCAAATCTTTTATGTCATTCAAGCTCGATTCCTGATATAATCGTAAATTTCCATTCACCTCTCACCGAGGAGAACGATACCCGTGTTGATTACCTTTTATTCTTTCCTAAGAATAATTTGTAAGATACTTAGCTTACGTATACGTATATGTATTTTTGTAAATATATATATATATATATATATATATATTATATTAAGAGGGGTTTTTGAACGAACATCAAAATGGCGCCGCTGCCGGGGAGAGGTGTAGCGATTTTTACGGGATTGTTTGTATTCGAGCTTTGAAGATCCTTTCCCCGTGAAAGTTTTCGTTTTATTTTATTTTAAAATATACAAAAATATTTTACACTTCTATTCTTATTTTTTTTAATAATAATAATATTAAAAAAACTAACCGTTTGTTAATTGTCGTTTCGGCTCATCTTTAGTTAACAAACTATAAGAGATGTATAGGGAGAGTCGATCCTACGAACTTTGACCCGAAAGGAGAAGGTTTTTAAAAGCTTCGCGCTTACCCACTCCTCCGCTTCTTTGTGCATTTTCTAGAAAGCTACCGTGCACGTTTGACTTTTGGTTACCAAAAATATTTTACTTTCTTATTTTTATTATTTCTTTTCCTTATGTATTATTTTAAAAATCCATAAATATTCTTCTCTATCCTCTTATTCGTTTAATTCTTATTCTCTTTACCCCTCTCTATTGTTTAATTCTTATGGCGTCACTCGACTATTGTTGTATCTGTAAAGATCGGATGAGTAATGATCGGGTATTTTGTCGACCATGTACGTGTGAGCGGTGTAGAAGAAATTATACAGACAGATTTTGTTATATATGCTGTTTTGAATCTGGAAATGCATTCATTGATGATCTAATTACAAACTCTTTTGATGATCTTTCGACTTCTTCTGACCACCCTCCACAACCCCAAACTCACTCTTTTGAGTCAAATGGTGATCCACCACAAGTTTCGGACCCGTGTTAGAAACAAAACTTTGATGATAATTTTCCATAAACTTTACCAAGTTTTACACAACAATATCTTTGTTGTACTCGCTGTGGGGGTCCTCATGAGACTTTTGAATGACAACAATTGATATTCTATGAGCCGGGACCTTGCTACAATCTAAACTTCGATGATAATTTTCCACAAACTTCACCTAATTTTCAACAACAATTGTGAAAACTGCAGGGATCCTCATGAGACTTTCAAGTGTCAACCGATGAACCAAAATTTCTATAATTCTAATTCTTCCGGTTTTGACCAAATTCAACCCCCGCAGTATTACGTCATGCATCAACCTCATGAGGAAAGCGTTAAAATGCAACTAAAAACTGTAGTGATATCCGCTTTGGAAGGAGTGATTCAACATCCTCAAGAAACGAGTGTGGAAATTTTGCAAGCCAGAGAAAACCTAAGGAAATCTAAACAAACCTTTTTAACGAAGTTTAATCGTATATCTTTTAGAGAAACGCCAAAGGTTTTATCGCTAGCTTGGGAGAAATTTTTTGAAATTCAGCATGCTTTTAGAAAAAAGCAACATCAACCAGAGGATATACATGAATTGCTTCGTAAACTTCTTAATGATTTGCAAATTATAAGTGAGGAGCTGGCAGAATATATTAATTCTCCAAGTTGGAATTGTCCTACCTTCTACGACGATGATGATGAGTACACTATTCAATATAGGGAATATTTAGAGAATTCGTCTAATGCAATCACACCCGATTTACCAATCGAGGAACCCGATAACTCTCTAAGTATGGGGGACGAGCATCTTAGCACTATTCCAGAAACGGAATCGGACGAAGTAATAAAGTCTAGTGTTGAGGATCTTTTCCCAATCCCAAGTGAGTCTGAGGGTATTTCCGGCGATACGTGTGATGTGCCTTTTTATGATAATTCTCCCCCTCTTGATGTTTTAAACGATCACTTTGAGATTTTCTCCCATTTTAATGATGATTGTACTTCGAGTGATGACGATTCTTTTGAGAACATCGATTACGTTGAGGCATCACCTCCCGATTCTGATCTCGTCAGCTTAGAGGAGGTGAAGGACGATATACTTCGTGAGAAATTATTGAATATCAATCTTCTTATTGCTAAGATCGAATCTTTGAATGACAACTCCACTCCTGATTGTTTGCTCAAGTCTCCTTCCCCATTTCCTATCCCCGTTAAGGATAGTGACTATTTCTTTGAGAAGTCTGATACTTCTCTCTCTTATTCGGATAATTCTTTACCCGAATTCGAGACTTTTAGCTATCATACGAAAGAGACGAGTAGTGGCAGTACCACTACTCATTCTGATAACTCTCTTCCCGAGTATGATTCGTTTCTCTTTGAGATTGAGCTCAATCAGGGAGAGTTGACTAGCGTTGTTATGGATGATATTTTGGGAGAACCTCGTATTCATGTGCCTAATGTGTTACCCGCCCATCTCACCCTTATGCTGGATTCGGGCTTTATTCCTTCTGATGATTCTCTCAGATCTGACTTTGAAGTTTCTTTTCCTTATGGAACTAGAAACAAGATTTTTGATCCGGGGATATTCTTTGAAGTCCAATCCAAGAGATTTATATCTCGGGATAAATTTTCTATCTCATTTATCCGTAATCTTCTTTGTCCAGTGATTGAGACTTTGCTTCCATTTTCATCCGAAAATGAAGATAAAATTTTCAATCCTGGTATTCTTTCTTCTAATCTCTTATCTCATCCGGGCAAAATCACTTCTGGTTTTTCTGAGAGCCCGATGATGATTTCTGAAGGGGACATTCCTTTCTTGGATGTCTTGTTTCTCCATTTCTATCCCCCTTGACAAACTCAAGTATGGGGGATCGAGTCAGGCTTGTGACTCGGTTATTAAAAATAAGCGCTTCGTGGGTGGTAACCCATGCTTATCCTTAGTATTAGTATATTAATATTTATTAATAAGTGTGATGTGAGGAGGCTCAACTCTTCCTTTATCGTGTTTCGCGTTTTAAGTCCAGGATTGCCTAGATTTTGAAGGATCTCGTGCTCGTGGTTTTGTCCATCTTTCTCTCGATCTTTGATCCTTTGCATGCTTATATTGAGAATCCGATATCCTAGATCTTATTGACTAACGTTTATCTATTAGCATAATTAATAAACGCCTTTAGATTTGCGTAGAGAACCCTTAATATTTGGATTATGCCTTGAAATTAGTATGGGGGTAATAGTCTCACATTGAGGAAAATCTGTAGTTCTAGTATGGGGGGGGGGGGATCTTTCGATTTGATCTTACTTGCATTTGCCTTGTCTTCACGTAACCCCGTTTTTCCACTAAAAATAGCAAAAATATGCCAAAATTTAAAATTTTTCAAAAATAAAATAATTATTTTGACATGATGTTTTGTTTTTTAAGGAATAAATTTTGACTTGATCAAGCATGTTGCGCTCTAGCTTGCCCCTTACCTTATATAAATTTAAGCTTTTGCTAGTCTTTTAAAAGAAGCTTTAAAACGCGAATTCTAGCTTAAAAGAGCCAAGAATTTGCAAGTTTCCATGATAAACTTTAAATATGCAAAGCTTGTTTTATTAGACTAAGCATTCGCGGATCTTTTTATTAGAGATTTTAAATTTGCGAAGAACGAGAAATGATAAAGTTTTATATAAGTTGGATGCTAAATATAGAGTAGTTGGTTCTCTTTAAAGCTCATAAAGGTTAATTGTGGCTTTTTTGCTCCTATCAGCTTAATAAACGTTATATAATTGTTGAATAAATAAAGTTACTTTAGGTTTTTGCGATTCTTAGTTTAAATCACTTCGTAGAGATTCCTTCTTGTGAAAGTAAGGTACACATCGAGGTTTTGTCAGTGTTGTGGGGAAATAGGACCCCCCCCCCCCCCCCCACGATTCCTGACGCTCGCTACCGTTGTTTAGGTAGTTAAAAGACTACAGGACTTAAAAATTTGGTTTTTAAATAATAGTTATTGTAATAAACCAAAGCGAAATAAGACCACTAATCTTGGGGTACAACCGATGTGGTAGTAGTTTTAGGCTGGTGGGTAAATACTAATAATAATAAATTTATGGGTCTGATAAAGTTTACTGCCTCTTTGCAGGCCTACACAAAAACCGTTGTGGCAGTTTCTAACTAAGGCACAATAGGAAGAATCCGAGATGATTAAAGTTTGTGGCATCTTGCCGATAACCGATGTTGCTAGCTTCAAAAAGGTCGAGGTATCTCTTGTCTAAATAAGTCTCCTGGAACATTGGTCGGCTCGCATTACGATGTGGTAGTTTGTTTATCTCTGGACCGGGAGGTTTATAAGGTTTGCAATAATAATTTATAATATTAATAAAGCCAAATTCTTGACTCCGGGGTAATCTAAATAGGAATAAACCATTATAATCGCGCATTGTGAATTATAACCTTATGTGGACCTTATTCTCACCTTATTCGTCTCTTTGAAAGGATTTCAAACTAATTGTGGTCATATACGGGTTTACTTTATATGAATAAGAATTTACATCTTTTTGTCATCAATAATACGAATAAACCTTTAGAGGACTTAGAAAAAGGGTGCGGAAGTAGCTATGCATCCAAATTGCATTTATGAGTAATGTTAGCATCTTAACATGTATTTAAACAATGATTTCGTTTTTAATCTTGGTTTGGGGCGGGAGAAAAATCAAGGACGATGAATTTATCCTTTTAGTGTTTCTAGTTTCGTGATCTTTAAAGTTATGGTATGTATGAATGATAATGATAAATGCATTAATTATGGGACAAAAACGGGGGCTTTTCAAAACTAGTGATTTCTTAATCCCCTAGTGAATATTTAGCTAACCTTTTCAGACGGTAATTAGTCTTAGGGGGTTGAAATTGTTGGTTTTCTAAGTATGTATTTATGACATTGCGTGAGGCACAGCAATTTGCGTTAGTATGGGGATTTTGGGTATGTGCTTATAATGCACATACCTCTTTACCTAATAAAACAAAGCCAAAAAGGACCAATAATGAACAAAAAGGACTTAATATGCATTGTATTGTGTCTTGTATTTTGTTATTTGTGTCTTGCAGGTACGGATTTTAATAAAAGGACAAAAAAACGAAGCCAAAATAGGACAAAACGAGTCACCGGAATGAAAAGAGAGCGGAAAATCAAAGCGAGGGCATATAACAATTTTTAAAGGACCAACCCGTACCCATTTTAATGGGTCGGGTCAGCCCATTAACTTTGTATCCATACTATATTAAACCAAGTCCAAAACTATAAATCCAAATCCATTTACAACCCATTTTAATCCTAAACCTAATCCTGGCCCAAAGAAAGTCAAAGCCCAATCCTTAATCCATTTCCAAGTCAACACCCATGTTATAACAAGGGTCAGAAGGTTAGATTTACTGTGCATCTTCCCCTTTCCCTCCTTCGCTTTTACAAAAACACAAAAAGCTCAGGTTAATCCAAATCACCCGCAAACGTTTCAAAACCTTTAGAAGCCAAGGCTGACAAACTCTGACAAACACATGAAAAGCCTTGCTGGCAATCCCACACTCTCAATATGGCTACAGATTCATGGAAGTAAACCAATGGTCAGAAGGGATGGTTTGAATCAAGGGCTCAGTTGATAGATTTTTAGTCGCTCCTTCAAGCTCTATGAATCTTCACTTCTCATTGCCTAAATAGAGTGTTATTCACACTGTATAGGTCTGTAGTGTAGGAGTAGTTTAGTCTAGCTTAATTTGTAATTTCCAGCTTATTTTCTTATCTTAATGCTTAATGTAATTTCCTTTCAAGTTTTAATGTTATCTTTTAAAGTTTTATTAAATTAACTACTCGTTTCTACAATTCTGTCTTTTAAATTCTGTCCTACTTAAATGTATTTTACTTAATCATGTTTTAAGAAGTTAATAAGCTCTTATAATCTAGTGTTACTCAGTTAAGTTTTCTCATAAGCTTAACTGAGTTTTCTGGTCATTAATTCACTCATTTACCTCAGCTTATTTTTAGATGATAAGCCAAACATGGATGGGCTTATGGACCTCACCAGCTTGTTTATAACAAGTTGTAGCTTGTAGATGAGCTCTAAGAGCATTTCTAGTCCTTGTTTAAGCAAAGGACACAAGTAAGTTTAATTTTCCTTTTTAGCTTATTTTCTGCTTTTTGCTTATTTACCTGCTTATTGCTTATGTTATATTGCTTATTTTGTCTTATCATAGCCTTATATGTCTGAATTATCTAATTATTTGCTTAGTGTGTGTTTAAATTTAGTTATAAGTATTTGTCCATTTTTTAAAAAAGTAAATTATGCTTATTCAGTCTCAAGTTATCCTAAAGCTCATTTTTGATTTAGTTTGTGCCATTTAGTCTTATAATGCTTATCTGATGATCTGTTTTCATAATTTGGGTGCTCATTAGGTTTGTTTAAGCTTAAAAATTGATCTTTAAAATTTAAAGGGGTGTTTGGCACAAGCAGTTTTTACCTAGTTAAAACTGCTTGTGTAAGCTTTTGGTTTTCAAATCAATTTGCATTAGCCTTAGATTAGTCTTTATGATAATTTTAGAAAGCTTTAAGTTGTTTTTATTAAGTTCTTAAATCTGTGTCAACAAATGTTAACTTAATTTGCAGCTGTAAAGTTTGCTCTAAAAGTCACTATTATGAAGATTCATAAAAGCTTGCTTTAAATTGTAATTTTTACATCCAAATGAGTCTGTAGTTGCAATCTGTTTTGAGCAAATGGTTTTGAAACTTTATTTTAGAAAATAGTCAAATAGGTTAAAAGTTGGTAAGCTAAAATTCCTTTTTATGCAGATCTTTAGATTCAAATCCTAGCTCATTATTAGGTTTATTTTTATTGCAATGAGCTTATTATAGTCTAAGCTCAATCTGTTTTTAGCTTATAGTATGTCAAAAGTATTGTAGAGTCTTAATTTTAAGCTTCAAGTGTCTTTAATTTTCCAAAAATCCAAAAATAGTTAGTCTCTGTCATTTTGAGTTGCTTTTCTTTCAGCTTATTTCTTTTCCATTTTGCTTAAGTTTAGCATTTTTGTGTTCTCTGAGTCTTATCCTTAATCTGTTTTAAGCATTTAGCTTTTTCTTTTAGCTTAATTAGCCTTAGTTGTAGTTTAAATAATAGTCATAAGTCCTTTAAGTTCTTTTTGTGTCTGCTGTCTTAAATGCACTTGTTTGTTTTTTAGCTTATAATGTTAGCTTATTTTTGGTCCTATAAGCTTATTAGGTGTAGGCCTTTATCTGTTTTTAGTTTTTAGACTTTTCTTAGTGCTTATCTGATTATTATTTTTAGACTTAAATTTAGTTATAACCATTTAAAAGCCATAAGATGTAATCTGTCTTAATGGGTTTTCAGAGCTCATTAGTTATTTTGTTTGCTTGTTTTTAGTCACTTGAGCTTATTAGGTCTAGGGGATAGGCTGTTTACAGCTTGTTTACTTTTCTTTTGCTTATTTTGTCTAGAATTGTCCAAACAGGTTTAGCTAAAAAGCTAAAACGTTCAAGCTGTCTATTTCAAATAGTTTTCATAGCTTAAAACATTAATGTTTTTAGTAAAAGTCCCTTTTTAAAAGTTGCTTATTTTAGCTTGTTCTTTAACTGTTTTTAAAAGAAAAATAAAAAAATGTTTAGTAAAGTAAGGTCATGATCGAACCTGCAGACATTGCTTTTCACAACAATACACAATACCAATGCGCCATTGGGCCTTTTTCATAAGTCTCTTGGGCCGTTTCTTTTATATCCTTTTTCCAGGTTTTGCTTTTCTAGCTATATTGATTTTTCTGGGACTATTTATAAGCCCTACTTAGCGTTTTTTTTTTCTTACATATTATGTATTAGTGTTAAGTAGTTTATTTTTTTGGAATTTTTATAAAATAGTTTAGCTTTTTTTAGTATTATTTTTAGGTTTAAAACTATTTTTAAAATTCATTAATAAGTTAAAAATAAAACTAAAAATAAATTCTTTTTTCTAAAATTATTTTTAATCATTTAGGACTTTTAGAAATTAAATTTACATTTTTAGGGTTAAAATTTGGTAATTTAGGTTTTAGTCGCGTTTTTAAAATTCTCGTTATCGTTTTAATGCTTAACGTTTTAATTGTGCTTTTTTAGTTAGCGTCTTCCCTTTTTAAACTTAATTTCCATTTGCGTTAGTAGAATTAGAAACCAAACCCAAATCTTTTATGATAATCAAGCTCGATTCCCGACATAAACATGAATTTCCATTCACCTCTCACTGAGGAGAACGATACCCGTGTTGATTACTTATTATTCTTTTCTAAGAATAATTTGTACGATACTTTGCTTACGTATATGTATATGTATTTTATTATATATATATATATATATATATATATATATATATATATATTATATATTTGAGGGTTATTTGTTTGATAACGTGTTTAGACGAACATCAAAATGTACGATTATCATGTATTGTGATGCGTACGGCCTAGGATTAGGTTGTGTGTTGATGCAAAGAGGTAAGGTGATTGATTTACGGCATCTATGCAGCTTGGAAAATTTAACAGGAGAATTATACTACCCATGATTTAGAGCTAGGAGCGGTTGTGTTTGCACTTAAGATTTGGACACATTATCTGTATGGGACAAAGAGTGTCATATATATGGATCATAAGAGTCTCCAACATATCTTTAGTCAGAAAGAGTTAAATATGCAACAGCGTCGCTGGATAGAGATGTTTAGTGATTATGACTGTGCAATCCGTTACCACCCTAGTAAGGCAAATGTAGTAGCTTGTGATGCACTTAGTAGGAAAGAGCGGGTGAATACCTAAGAGAGTTTGAGCGTGAAAATAACCCTTCAGTAAAGGTATTAAGGATCGGATAATAGTGGCTCAATAGATGCGTCTGATGAAGTCTGCGATGATTTTTGCAGGAAGATTTAGATGAGCATGGTTTGAACTTAGGAATGATGGAGCGTTATTATTACTGGATTCGAATATGGGTCCCTTTGAAGGGTGATGTGAGAACCCTGATAATGGACGAAGCCATAAAGTCGAAGTACTCTGTACACCCAGGAGCTGATAAGATGTATTATGACCTTAGAGATAGGTATTGGTGGTCGGGTATGAAGAAGGACATAGCTGTGTATGTGAGTAAGTGTTTGACTTGTTTAAAGGTTAAGGCTGAGCTTTTCAGGGGGGAGACCATACTGGCTATCTGCAACAACCTGCGATTCCTGAATGGAAATGAGATGAATAGCTATGGATTTTGTGATCTAAGTCTGATTGACTAGTAGTGGGCATGATACAATATGGGTCATTGTGGACCGATTGACTAAGTCTGCTCATTTTCTACCTATGCGTGAGGATTATAAGATGGATAGATTGGCTAGGTTGTACCTGAGCGAGATTATTGCTAGGCATGGTGTGCCGATCTCGATCATATCTGATCATGATAGTCGGTTCACGTCGAGGTTTTGGCAGTCAATGCAAGAGGCATTAGGAACCCGGTTAGACATGAGTACGGTTTACCATCCTTAGACCGATGATTAAAGTGAGCGTACTATTCAGACCTTGGAAGACATGCTTAGAGCATATGTCCTAGACTTCGAGGGAAGTTAGGATGTTCATCTTCCACTAATTGAGTGTTTTCGTTTATTAAAATACAAATAGCTTCTTTCTAGTGTTAGGTGTGCGCGTTGTGGCCTTATATGTAGAAGTGTCGTTCCGATCTCATGTGGGCTGAAGTTGGAGAGGGTCAGTTGATAGGACCTGAGTTAGTGCAAGAGACTACTGAGAAGATCTCGCAGATTAAGGATAAACTTAAGGCTGCGCGTGATCGCCAGAAAAGTTATACTAATAAGAGGAGGAAGCCTATAGAGTTTAGTGTAGGTGACTATGTCTTGCTCAAAGTGTCGCCTTGGAAAGGTGTGGTACGCTTTGGGAAGAAGGGAAAATTAGCACCTAGGTTTGTTGGACCTTTGAATCTATTGAGATAGTAGGCACGTTACCTACAGGTTAGATTAGCTTGAGGAGTTAGATGGTGTCCATGACACGTTCCACGTGTCGAACCTTAAGAAGTGTTTGGCTGACCCAACACTACAAGTGCCTTTAGATGAGATTCAAGTTGATGATAAGTTAAACTTTGAAGAGGAGCCTGTGGAAATCATGGAGCGAGAGTTTAAGAAGTTGAAGCGGAGTATAATTGCCATCTTCAAGGTTCGGTGGAATTCGAAACGTGGTCCTGAATTCACGTGGGAACGTGAAGATCAGATGAAGCTTAAGTATCCACATTTGTTTAGTGCTAATAGTAGTTGAATTTCGGGGGTAAAATTCTTTTAAGAGAGGTAGAATGTAACCCCTGCCCTCTTCGTGTTTTAAATATTA
Organism: Tanacetum coccineum; assembly: GCA_026074375.1. Taxonomy (NCBI): domain Eukaryota; kingdom Viridiplantae; phylum Streptophyta; class Magnoliopsida; order Asterales; family Asteraceae; genus Tanacetum; species Tanacetum coccineum. The sequence goes on along the minus strand of BQNB010151619.1, from coordinate 2,398 downwards.
AAATTTAGTCCTTTGACTATTTGATGTTTGTTAGTTATTTAGAATATTATACCGTGTAGACGGTGGTGAATTCATGAGATATGAAGCGTTTTAAGGTTTATTGTGTATAATAAGCCTTATTGGAGGATACTAATATGCTATGTAAGTTTCGGGTGGTTGACCCGTGAATTTTTTAGAATGCCAAAATGAGTCCCGACACGTCCGTTAATGTCCAAATGAGTTTTTAGGAGATCTAATATGAAAATATGTCAAAATAATACTCTAAGTTATTGGAAAAACATTTTTAAGATGAATAAAAAATACTAAATAACCTTGGGGAATATTTTATGGTCAAGTTTACGAGCTTTTAAGTGATCCCGACAAGAAACCAGAGAGTGAACGCGGGAGCATGGGGTAATGCTTAGAGGCTACTTAGAACAAAAAGGAGGGGACAAAGTTGGCCCTTTTTTTTTAGGGGTTCATCGGTCCAACCCTATTACATATAGGTTTTCGTTTGCTTCCATATCATGCATTCCATTCTTGTTTTCAAAATCATACACACATACTTCTATCTTTTCTCCTCTCTTTGGTTCGTCTGACCCACACACACACTCATACACTTTTATTTTTCAAATTTTGATCACAAACATGAAGATTGGTGATACTTTGGGTTGATTCTAGTGTTCGGGTAGTCATTTAAACAACGTTTGGGTTGTTCGGTTCGGGTCGAAATTTATTTTGAAGACCATTTTTTGTAAGTCTTTCCATATGTATTTTTAACTTGTACTTTTGGGTGCTTTGAGCATAGATGTGAGTTGTCGGTCCCGATCAGTTAAATCAAATCGAAAAGTTTATAAAAGGTTATTTAGGGTTGCGTTTGGTTCGAAAATAAAAGGAAGGAAAAAGTGGTTTTTGATAATTTTGATATTGTGGTCGTGATGGTTGAAAAACATATATTTGCTATGTAGCTTATTTTTTATATAGCTTATTGTGGCTTATTTGATTGGTTCGAATAGCTTATTTTGGGCTTATATACCCACATCATCAAAGGGAATACCAAGAAGGGTATGTTTGGTTATTATCCTAGTATGTCATATTTTTGTGGACTTATATTATAGCTTATGGTGATAACCAAATGCGATAGGCAGCTTATTAGCTTATTTTTAAGCTTAGTATACATATTTTTTAGCATAAGGGCTCACGGCCCAATAGGCAATCCATAAGCCATGGCTTATTGTGGTTCGGATTACTTATTTACTTATTGGTTTGAGCTTATATACACTATTGGGCCTTGGTTTGGGCTTAGAACGTATTTTGGATACATAAAAAGTCTAATGGACCCTTATTGGGCCTTATATGCACAATAAGCATTAACTACGTTATATTGGGAGTTTTGCGAGCATTTTGTGAGTGATATTATTTGTGAAACTATTGGAAGATCATGTGGAAAGTATCATTGGTAAACGTGATGAAATGAGATTTTTGGAATTTGGTTCGTAAAGTGTCAAATGGGAAATTTGTTTGAAAATAAGGTTCGATAACCTTGGAAAACATCATATAAACGTACGGGTCATGCCGAAATTTTGTTAAAATGTCTTTACTTGAATTTTTTCTATAAAAGTAAATTTTATTTTTAATAATAAAAATTATTAATTATTTTATCATTTTAATAAATTCCTAAATAGACAAAAATATAACTTTTCCCGAAACTTTTCCAAATGTTTAGCAACATAAACGTTCTATTTCGTATTGTTATATAAACGGTTTAGTAAACATAAACGTTCTATTTCATATAGTATAAACGATATATTTATGGTAATTAAGTGTACCGAATGGACTTATATTACTTATCTATTTTGGTAAATAGTATAAGTATAAGTATATTGTACTGAGATATGGATGAATATGGTATTTTGGAGTCATGTCATCAACCATCACACCACTAAAACGTTTAAGATAATCGTACAACGCATCTAACCTCTATGCATCGAAACCGGGAAAAACTGTTTGAAAACGAATGATTTAAAATGGGACATTAACTGGACTAGGTCGTGTGCGGACGTCGTTGCATTGCCTATGAATGAAGTTTGCTATTGGAGACTGTTTTTGAGGTGAGTTCTCGTAGCCCCACTTTTTACTATTTTTCCTTTGGGTGAAAATGATACTCAAATGTGCTTTGAACTATTTTCTGAACTGTACAAAATGTGATTTCGTTTTTGGAACAAACTATGTGCTTATGAGTGCTATGTGAATGATATGCATTGGTATGTTATGTTGTGTGATCTTTTTGTGTAGTTCTTCACCTTAATTAGCTCCAGATGGTAGGCATTAAGTGTGGTATGTCATCAGGGTTGCGACCCTAAGAGCGTTGGTAAGCAATGGTGATCAGACTAGCGGGGATGGTAAGTCATGGGTTGTT
>BQNB010151618.1:4670-15877 GCA_026074375.1 Tanacetum coccineum | reverse complement strand
TGTGTGTGGTGGAGGCTAGGGTTAATGAGAAAACCCTAATAGGGTTAGTTTATATACTTGGAAGTTAGAAATTAAAGTGTCAAGTGCATAATAGATTAGGGGTGAATGCTGTAAATATTACCACAGGGACCAAAAGTGTAATTTTTGTAAAATAATGGTTCGGGACATGTTTAAGCTAGTTAACGGTTGATTCAAGACACGAAAGTTGCGCCATTGCGTTTAAAATGATTTTTCCATGAAAAGTGAGTATTTACACGACTAGTATTTTATAAATGTTTTTATAAAATTTATTTAAAATGTTTATTATTTATTTGTGTAGTCATCGGGAATCACGGGTAAGCGTTTTCCGTAAAAATAAAACTTTTGAATATTCGCGTTTTTAATAAACGTTTTATTTAAAAAATGTAAAATAATTTATTAAATATTTTAATTAAATAAATTATGATAATTAATTATAATTTAACTATTTTCGCGTCGGTACGCGTTTTGCGCAGTTAATCACAATTTGCGAGATATCTTCTCGTTTTCGTTTCAAATAAGTTTGAAAAATAATTTTTTAAATGAGAGATATATAATAATAAATATGATTTATTATTTAAATATGTTTTAAAAATTTACCGGCTAGGAGGTAATCGTTTTTATGCGATAGTAAAAGGTCAAAAAGTTAAAAAGTCAAGTCGAACCCAAAAAGTCAAAGGGTAAAATAGTCATTTAAATTCTAAAAATTGTCGGTTGTTACAGTACCTACCCCTTAAAGGAATCTCTTCCCGGGATTCAATTTGTGTTAACCTATCGTGTGACCTAGAAAAGATTTAAGATTTAATAAACCAATTTTGATCATGGCGTTGATAACTTTATTCAACAAAATTTGTTGTTTCGACACTTCTTAATATACATAAATTTTGGGCTAGGTTTGACCAGGATATATAACTCACCAGAATAGGTATTTTAGATAAATATCATTACAAGTTTTATTATTGATATAATCGTGTTATAAAGAAAGTCCATCAATAGAGAAAACATTAAATGTTTTAGGGCAGAGTCTAGTTTCTGATATCTGTAATGTTCGATGATTAATATCGGGCGAGGTTAATGGATGTAAGTATTCACTTACTTAGGCAGTACTAGGATGTATCGTGACCAAAGTTTTCGTATAAGTGGCCCGAAATGAATAGTTCGACTATATGTTTTGTCGAGAGATGTTACCTGGTTGGTAAAGTTGTATGAGCTGGGACTACTCACAGACCCAACAACAGCAAACATAATAACAACAACAACTATAACAGACGGCGATGGGATGTGAAGAGTGAGGACATTTCGAGAAACAATATCCCCAAAATAAAAGTTAACGAATGGGAGGAGCTCGTGGGAGAGCTTATGCACTTAGTCTGTTAGTTCGAGATTGAACCAAGTACATTAGCTCAAAAGTGTAACAAGTTTGTTAGCTCCACAAAGAGTTCATGAATGTAAGGATTTGTAACGGCAAAAGTAATAACTTAAGAATGAGATCAGGTAGTTCAAGTGAGGCCTTAAGATTTTTGCTGAGCGGTAAGACACTATTGTGCTTCTAGATCTTTTTAACAGATTCCGATGATTATCGGGTTCAAGTTCATACTCATGTCATATCGGTAGTGTTCCCAAATCTTGAGAGTAAGCATTATTTCTCCAAGTTCTAGGACATGTGTCGTGTAGTTCTTCTCATGAACTTTTAGTTGTAGAGAGTCGTAAGCTATCACCTTCTCCTTCTGCCTAATTTTAGTTCTGAATCCATTATGCGAGGTGTTATAATAAACCACGAAGTTTTTTCGTTTAGTCAGATAAATGCAAAAATCGGTTCACTACAAGGTTTCTACGTTAACAGTTAAAGTGCTGCTTCCTCCTTTTCTCCCCAATCAAACTTCACGCTTTTCTAAGTTAGTTTGGTTAGAGGTTTCTCTATCCTAAATAAATCTTTGATAAATCGTCGATAGTAACTGGCAAAACCTATGAATTTGTGTATCTTCATCGGAGTCATAGGCGTTGCCTAATCCTTGATTGACTTAAATCTTGGCGGTATCGACATGAATGTCTTGACTATCAACAACGTGACCTAGAAGTTGCACTTTCGGGAGTCAGAATTCACACTTAGAGAAGTTGGCGTACAATTCCTTATTCTTAAGCAATTCTGAGATATGCCTAAGGTGTTCCTCGCAGTCCTTATTTCTGCTTGAGTAGATAAAGATATCATTGATGAATACTATTACAAACTTATCCATGTACGATTTGCACACCCGATTCATGAGATCCATAAATACCTCTGGTGCGTTGGTCCTAATTGCGGTTTTAGAATATCTTTTTCTCAAACTCTAGTTGGGGGTAGCTAGTCCTTAGGTCGATTTTCGAGTAGACACTGCATCCTCGTAGTTGATCAAAAAGATCATCTATAGTAGGTAATGGGTAACGGTTAGCTTGTTAAATTTTCGGTAGTCCTTGTACATCCTGAAGGATCCATCCATCTTTTTGACAAACAATACTAGAGCTTCCCACTATGAGGAAATTGATATTATAAATCCCTTTGGTCATACAACATACTACGCCAGAGACGATCAACTCTCTTTCTCTCAACACATAACATGCCTCCGAGTTTCAAGTTATCCCGGTCCAACGTACCAATCCTATCAAACAACCTTGCTCTTGTTTACTAGCAACTATCGATACATATCCATCACTCCTATTGCTTTGATTCGTTAAGGTTTCATCACCTAAGGGGATACGAACAATATTTTTTTATCACATATGATCATGGCGTGGTACTTTGTCAACCAACCTACACTGGTGATAACGTCGAAACTACCATGTTCTACAGGCATTAAGTCTATCTTGAATGGATGGTTGAGAATATTCAGTATACAATCTCAAATGTTGGTATCAACTTCTATGATCTTTCCGGCGGCTAACTCAACAGTGTACTTAGTGTCTATGGTAGATTGGACGATGTCGTTTAAAGAGCTAAACTCAGTAGAGGTGAGGTTTTTATTAACTAGGTTCCATGTCTTGCAATAATTTCGTCCTTTGCTTTAACTTCATATCCATCAGAGGTTTTGTCGGTACGAGAATATCATAATTTACGTGATTCTATCTCACTAAAAGGTAAGTATACTGAAGAAAATCTTCTAGTTCTATTGGTTATAGTCCAATTAGGGTGATATGTTTATTACATCCTAGAACCTTACAATCCGTAATTTCCATGACTACAGAAAGCATGATTTGGTCTCCCGGCTAAGGTTGTAGTGTTTCTATATGCTAAGGTTGAAGAAAAGCTACTTAGTTATGATGCTTACAAATGCAAATACACGTGACCGAAACGACTCATGAATACGCACGCAAAATATTAATAAAACACAAGTACAATATAATCTCGTTGACAATGTAGAGGAAGGGAAGAAAATAGAGATGGAACATAAGGGTAATTTGACAAAATTTTATGGTGACTACTCCCAACATAGCATGGTCCTTCCTGAATTATACATAGGTGATCAGGCTATGCATAATTTAGGAACTAACGATAAAATGCTCATTTCGTCAAACTAATGTTATGTTAAAAAAATCTTATACGGTATAAACGACATAGTTTATAAGGTAGCAAAACAGTCCGTGGTAATGAAAACAAGGTAGTTTATATAACGACACGAGGTTTTTTGTAAGATAACGGGAAATGTTTTATGAGGTGATAACAAAATAGTTTACGAGAAAGTTACGTGACGGTTTATAATGTAATGGTATTAAATGGTTTACGAGCTGACAACCCAACAGTTTATAAAGTGGCAACATAATGGTTTATAAAAGACACGAAGTAGTTCATAAGATAAAAATGACATAGTTCATACATTGACAACGAAATAGTTTATAAATGACAACGAAATAATTCATGGGGTGACAACGAAATAATTTGTAAGATGACTGCAAAGTAATTTATTTTAGGGTAGTAAAAGAGTTTATAATTAACCATAAAATAGGTTATAAGATGGAAACGAGTTAGTTTATTAATTGATAGTCAGATAAGTTATGAGGTAATAGTAGGATAGTTATAATATGTTGACAAAACGGTTTATAGAACGTCATCAAAACAGTTTATAAGGTGTTAAAATAAACAAGAAGCTATCAGCAAATGGTTTGTAAACTAGTGGTAAAATAGTTGATAACGCGACAACAACTATGTTTATAAGACGACACTAAAATAGTTCATAGGATACCATCCAGTTAGTTTATAACAGTAAGACAATTTATATACTAATAGTGAAATAGGTTGTAAGACGGTAACAGACTCAAGGAGTAGCTTACATACATTTACTAGAGAATTGAAGTGTAACTGACAAAATCGTCATGACATAAATTAAACAAAGGATTTAAGAAAATCCACACAATACACGCAATTCACAAGAAAGTACTAGTGCAACTCTTAGGGGTTATGGTCCAAGTCTATTTAGGTTTCACTAGGCAAGGCAGGAGAAATCTCTCCTTAAGTATCAGCGTTATCTTTGACGGCGGTAGAGTTCTAACGAGTTTTAACCTCCTAAATACGGTTCGCATGGTTCAGATTTCTAATTTGCCACTGCGGCCTCTAAGTTGATTATCAAAACGGGTGTCCTGTAATTTCTACTCACATGGCCAACGCTCTTTTAGTTATTGCACTTCACAGTGCATGGTCCAGTGTGGTGCAACTTACGTTTGTTGTAGAAGGGTAACTTTCCTACATATCCGTTCTTGTAATTTGGTTTAGCAATGTAAGCTCTAACGGCCTTTTGTCATTTATTTTGTTGTTGGCATTCCTTACCACCTTGGTTTCCTAACGTACGACATAATCCATTTAGTCGCAAACCATGTGGATTCTTTCCTCATAGACAGTAATAGCTTTGATAGCATTAGCAATTCGTTGAGTTACAATACACTCGATCCTCATGGAACTCATTCATTGTCTTGTCGTCGGTATTTACTTCAAAATTGAATAGAGTAAAGAAAATGAAATAAGTCGAATTTCAAAAGTCGTATTTCTAAAAATGGGATGTTTTGAGGTGATGGGTTAAAGTTGTGTTTGAATTAATCGGTATGCTCCTAGGATTTACGAGAAGTAAGAGAAATTGAGACGTAACGAGATGACGTAGATGTTTCAACAGTATGGGATGGGTGTTCAAAATCATCTCCACAGTCGAATAGTATGATAATAAGTGGGGTCGGCAGGCTGCGACAATTTTCAAAATCATGAGAGACGATATTATGTAAAGACATGAACATCTTTTAAAGACCACCGTGTCACTCACGATGTCTTGCGAAATTCTTAGAGATCATTGCTTCACTCACAATGTCTTAGAAAAGAATTTAGTATTTATATAGACAATTTCTATATAAACAAGTAGGGAAATATACGTAAGGACAACGTAACTGCGGAGAAAAGATAAACGCAAGTCAAACGTAAGCTCATAGCAAAATAGAGCTCAAGAGAAAAAATAAACGTAAAGTAACATAGATGTAGTGAATGATAAACGAAGGGGATAGGAAAACCCAAATCATAGCAGGCTTAAGGCAAGATGATACTCACGTATACGCCATAGCAAAAGCACGTATAAGGCACACATAAAAGCATGTAAGGATCACATACTGGTTATAGACCAGACCTAGATATTCTACCTAGTTCTCTATAACCTTAGCTCTGAATACCAATCTGTCACACCCCTAGATGGGGCCTGGGTGGAATACGTATCCAAAGGAGTGACGTCATAATATACATCACACAAGATCAAGGGAATGACCACTAATGGACGTTTTGAAAATCATAACTCATTGTATTTATTAAAAATGGATAAGTCTTACAATATTTGAAATGAAATTTAAAACGTTGCAGAAGCGTAATTAAGTTTTCGGAAGCATAATTTGGTTTTCAAAAGACAACGAGTATGAATGAGAAATAAAGTCTTGGTAATGGTATCATATTGCACGTAGACTCCACATAGCACATCAAGAAGTCCAAAGCTAAGCACTTAAGAAAAAAAAATACAAAAAACGGTCAATATAAAGTTCAGTGAATTCATAGGTTTAAGTAAAACATTTATGAGGATAAAAAACGTTTAGAGAATACTGCTTCACTCACAGTATTATGAAAAGATGTTTAGCAATTTGAATCGTTTAAATAAAGTAGTGTGGACCACAAGATTCAAAACGTATGTGACAATCTTAGCGGTTTACGATTTCACCTACAAAGCACATGAGACTATTATAACAAATACAATATCACATGAAAAGTATTTACTGTTGCGCTAAGCTCATGCCACCGAAGTTAAATTCAATGCAGCATATTATATGTCAAACAAGAAATTAACTGCCCTAGAGGTATCTGACCAAGATCACCTAGTGAAATCCGACAAGGTATATATCCGTTTATTGGGAGCCCCATGGGTAGTGAGCGCTACTTACCCGAATAGGGATAATTAGTCATAACAGATCTATTTATAACACTCGCGCTTACTTAACCAGCCAGTCGGTCAAGAAATTAACGGTTCATGATAGTTCGGGCATTAGTGGTCTATTCGCAACTTAGGCAACACGTAACAGGGAAAGTAGATCAAGATACTTGTGTCCATAGTAAAATCAACCATGTATTTCCAAAAGAAAATTGCTTTAAGTAATTCATCAATAAGTAAAACAAAGTGTGATTATCTATTCATTTGTAACCAAGTTTGTAAGCGAACATATATAGAGTTTGATATCATTAGATAATAGGGTTTGTAATTTGTGATGTTTCGTCCTAAAATAGTAAAGTGAAAGTAGTAAAACGTGGGGCTATGAACTCACCTCGATGTTTCAAAACAATAGGCAGAAATGCAAATAATAAGCACAACACAAACGGAAAACGGAACGGCTCGACCAGAAGATGCAGCTTAACTTAACGGCTAAGTCCCACTAGTTTAGGATGATGAATTTGGGTTTTCCGATGGATGAGTACATCAACGCGACACGTTGATAAAGGATTTGGATTTCAAGTTGTAAGAGTTTGGTGGTTGGTTAAATAAAGTAAATCGAAATATAAACGCAAAGTATGTAACATATGAAAAATGAACAAATATATAATTCGTATCGTGAAGTATATAACAAACAAAAACAATCAAAAGAATAATTCGAAGTGTATATAATACACGGCGTGTATTATATATACGTAAATGACGAGAAAAATAGAATAGTCATATAAGAAACGTGAGAAAAATAATTAAAACAACATAATTCGACACGTGTTCAGAAATCACCAATTAATTTAATAAAGAGTTCTTGCATAAAAGTAAACACACATTTTAAAGTCACTGTTTTTACAAAAGTTATGATTCTTTCTTTTAGTCGGGATTTATAAAATAATATTTTATAAATTAGTATTCCGTTTCTTTGACGAATTTTAACTGAAATAGTTATCTCGTTTGTTAAAGTTTAGTTTTCGTTCTTTCAACGGGTTATAGTATAATTACAATTTAATAATCTTAAAACTATATAACTTTGTCCTTTTATCGAGTTTCTAAGATAATAGAAGTTTTAAGCGAAAAATTCTAAGTATAGAAATTTATAGAAATTTCGACATAACCTATTCGTTTATACGTTTCCCATTTTTTACAAAATCCAATGTTTTCCCCTTTCCAATCAATCCCTGTTGCAAATACCTCAATATATATCTAAACGAACCTAAACTATTAACCAAAAACAAGTATAACCAAACACACCCTAACTGTTGTTAAACGCAAAACCAAATGCCCTATATGGGTTGAATCCATTAAACTCCATGGTTTGGCTGTTTTCATGGACCAATCGCTCCTTAAGACTGAACAAACTGCCTATACGGGCTCTTAAAGCCAGAACCAAACACCCCTTTAGGGGCAGTTAACCACAGATCCAAACGCCCCTAAAGGCTGTTGCTAAAACCAAACACACCCATATCGCTGATACACAGCCAACCAAACGCACCCTACATGGTGGCTGTAACCCAAACGCACCCTTATGGTGTTAAGAATAACCAAACGCACCCTTTGGTGCTTTTATCAAAACCAAACGCACCCTGTTGGTGCTTTTGCTAAACCAACGCACCCCTATATCGCCATTTAAACCAACCCGAATCATAATACCAAAATAAGAAAACAAAAGAAATAAGATAAAACAAATAAAACCAAACTTTTAATTAGTTTTTAGTTTTTAACAAAAACAATAACCATCCAAAGGAAAATATGAAGTAAAGGTGGTGGTTTAGATGGCGGCTGAGAGATGGTGGAGGTGGTGATATTGTACGGCGGCTGGTGGTGGTGAGCAGGCCGTGGTGGTGGCGTGGTGGAGATGACGAACGTGGTGTGGGGATGAAAGTAGTGTCGTGGAGATGGAGATGAAGGTGGTGGCGTGCGTCGGCTATGGCGGGGTGGTGGTGATCGATTATGGTGGAGGTGCATCGGCAATGGGGGCTACGGTAGTGAGGAGGCTGCGAAGGTGGGGCAGCCATTGCGGCTGATGAAGATGGTGGTGGTGACGAGGTGATATGGTGGTGGTGTAGATGGGGGTGTGTGCGTCGGCAGATGGTGGAGGGGGACGTAGTGGCCGACGGCGGGTGGTGGCCGAAGTTTGGCCGAAAGCGGCGCCCAAAAACACAAAGGGAGGAGAAGTGTGTGTGTGGTAGAGGCTATGGTTAATGAGAAAACCCTAATAGGGTTAGTTTATATACTTGGAAGTTAGAAATTAAAGTGTCAAGTGCACAATAGATTAGGGGTGAATGCTGTAAATATTACCACAGGGACCAAAAGTGTAATTTTTGTAAAATAATGGTTCGGGCCACGCTTAAGCTAGTTAACGGTTGATTCAAGACACGAAAGTTGTGCCATTGCGTTCATAATGATTTTTCCACGAAAAGTGAGTATTTACACGACTAGTATTTTATAAATGTTTTTATAAAATTTATTTAAAATGTTTATTATTTATTTGTGTAGTCATCGGGAATCACGGGTATGCGTTGTCTGTAAAAATAAAACTTTGACTCGAATATTCGCGTTTTTAACAAACGTTTTATTTAAAAAAATGTAAAATAATTTATTAAATATTTTAATTAATTAAATTGTAATAATTAATTATAATTTAATTATTTTCGCGTCGGTACGCGTTGTGCGCAGTTTTTCACAATTTGCGAGATATCTTCTCGTTTTCATTTCAAATAAGTTTGAAAAATAAATTTTTAAATGAGAGATATATAATAATAAATATGGTTTATTATTTGAATATGTTTCGAAAATTTACCGGCTACGCGGTAATCATTTTTATGTGACAGTAAAAGGTCAAAAAGTTAAAAAGTCAAGTCGGACCTAAAAAGTCAAAGGGTAAAATCATTTAAAGTTCTAAAAATTGCCGGTTGTTACACCTCCTCAATGTATCCACCTTATCACGTAGAGCAGTACAATCCCTCTGTGCATCCTGATGTCGTGTATAGAACTCCTCGCTCTCCCGTCTACGAACATCAGCCAGATAACTAACCCTCAAGTTGACCACCTCTAGGGCATCCATAGTCCTCCTCTCAAAAGCTCTGGTCCTGGCATCCACAGTATCCACAAAACTGTAATCGACCCTACGGGCCACAGTAGATCCTGGCTGTTTAGCAGCAGCAGCAGCAGAACTCTCCCCAACCTCAAACCTAGGTGTGGGAGCAGTCAAACACAACCTCTTCCGAGGCGGTAAGTCAGCCTCGGGAATGTTGACTCTGCGGCTAGTGGATGGTACATGTAATGGTAGTGATGATGCAGCTCTCAACTGAATCCCGATTGCTCTATAGCCTAAAGGTGCCTCAACGTAGGTAGGGCTAGTATGGGTGGGTGGTGATGGTAAAGGTAATGGTGGTGAGGGAATATGGGGAAGTGGTGATGATAATTGAGTGAGTGGAGATGGTGGTGGAGTAGGTAAGGCAAGAAGCCTAGCAACCTCTGCCTCAGAAGGAAACAGTATAGGTGTCTGGGTTCGGACAGACATCCTAGAAGTAGTACGGTATGCAGGTGGTGGTGGTGGTGTAGCCGCAGACTCATCTGTCTCAAACGGCTCTGTCTCCTCAGCGGAGGGGACAAGATCAACAGCTGGAGAAGCAATAGCAGTAGAGTCAGCAGGAGCTAGGTGCTCCTCCTCCTCATCATCGTCATCCTCGGAGGACTTTTCCTCCTCCTACTCATCGTCATCAGCATCGACAGCATGGTCAATCGGGTCCTCCTCCGAATCGGAGTCAGCCACATAGCCCGGTGATAGGGCTGCAGGTGAGGCATCAGTAAGTAAAGGCTGATGCTATAGGTGAAGCATCATCGGGTAGAGGCTGATCCTCTATAGGGATCTCATCATCAGATGGAGCAAGGTACTCTGGGTATGCTGGCTTCAGATCTTACACTTGTACATGATCCTCCAGCTTCATAGGGTCAGGTACATAGGCAAGTGATAGTGGTGGTGATGCCTGCTCCAGTGCCTGTCGGGCAGCCTCCTCATAAGGATCCTCAGTCAGGATACTCCATGATCGTGCCTCAGAGGAAATGGAAGTATAGGTAACTGCAAACAATTAGCCGTCTGATGACATAACTATATCTGAAACAATAATATAAACTTATATAAGTATATTATATAAAACCTGTATAGTATATACGTAATATAATATAAACACGTATATAAATCATGTAAGCATCTAGTTTAACTAACTAATGCAACCAAATAGTGTATGTATGCCATGTGTAAAACTTTTGTATGATGCAATGTTTGAAAACGGTTATAGTCCAAGTAAAAAACATTTGACCTGCTTCTGTATAACCTTGGCTCTAGATACCAATCTATAACACCCCCAAATAGGGTCGCAGCGGAATATGGGTCTAAGAGTGTTACTTCATAGATCAATAGCACAAGATATGAGAACGACCTCTATATGAGTCGTTTAAAAATGATACATTGGATTAATTAAAATGTTTGTTACAAAAGCCCTTGGATTAACTTGTTCATTCTTAAAATGTGTAAAGATTTTAATACATAACAAATACTCCAAAATGTAATGCACTTAAATCTTTATCATAATATGACTCCAAAATGATGACCTCCAACGTATCATTGTTCTTGCCTTATTGACCTGAGAAAAACATACTTTAAAACGTCAACATAAAGTTGGTGAATTCACAGGTTTAAGTAATGTATAAAGTAGGACC
>BQNB010151617.1:0-15877 GCA_026074375.1 Tanacetum coccineum | reverse complement strand
TTATTTAGCTTATTTAAATTAACCATAGATACCCGAGATAGGATTTTGCATGTTTTTTCTATATTTTGCACATGTCCTCGCTGTAAAGAAATCGACGAAGTTGGTGAAGTATCAATCATCTGGAATCCTATGTGTGATTGTAGTCATACTGGAATACAGACGCATTTACAACACACATCCTTGCTCATAAACTCAATTTGGAGAATCTATCGAGCTAAATATCAGGGGAGTTTCTCATTCTAATTCTTTTAAATTCCCGTTTTTAATGTTTTATCTATACAAGGAGGACGTTGTATAATTCAAGTGGTCGAATGGGAATTAGAATGATACTTGTCCTATTTTTCACAATAAAATGCCTAAATTATGCTTAAATTTAAAAAAAAATCAAGCATACTTTTGTGAAATTTCTTGTCACATAACCTGCACATAATAACCCTTATTAGATATTGTGAGGATTTAGCCTTATCTGTTTCTAAATGTTTACCTAAATTCCATAAAATATGAGTGTGCCAGTGATGTTGTAGACTTTAGAACTTGACTTGGTATATCTATTCGAGACCACAATAATGAGTACTATGGATTTAGATGGAGTAACTTGTTTAAATTGGTAAAATTCTAGGATTACACCTAAAAAGCCTATAACTAACTACACTGGTTAGTTAACCCCCGTATAAACCCTTTGTTTACTCTCATCTTAAGAGTAAGATACCCCTAGAAAAACCAATAGAGCCAATCCTTTAGGAATTACACCAACTGTTTGTTTGGCTACACCTTTACACCTTATCCTACCCTGTTAGATTATGCCCATTTATCAGTTGCTTGTTGCTTAAAGTGTAAAGTATGTATTTCCCGAGTCTTGTGTCAATTTTCTATCTTTGGTACGGTTGGGAAGAAATTTGCACATTGCAAATGGGAATGTATAAAGTAGTCAAAACTCATGTATTTTTACTACCAACGCAATTATTGGTACGTCCGAAGAACGAAGAATTACCGAATGAATTATCCGGAGTTATTATGATCGTGAAGATGGTGAAATTACACCGAGTTTTGTAGTAGAGTATAGTTCAAAAAAATCGAAAAAATTAGAGAAATTGCAACAAAAAAGAGGTTGCAAGTTTGAAGATAATCGTTTCGCAAAAGCTTAGACCGAAGGTATTATATGAAGGATCGATTGTAACATTTCTAAATTTAAGATCAATATTTAAACCGAACTCTAAATTTTATTTCTAATTTTTATGGAATTTAGTATTTTGATTTTTAGCAGTTTTAACGAAAATCCTCGTTTTAGCTAGTTGCGAATCGTGCCTTGAATATTTATCCATTTTAACGTTTGAAAAATCACCCCTCACCTTCCCTTGGCTTGGCTTGCCCTTTGGCTCCAAGTTTACTTTGGCCCCACTCCCTTCCCTTTTGGCTCCAAGTTCTTACTTCACTATAAACACCATCCATATTTCAATCCTCATAAATTTTTCACACACTAGCTAACTTAACCAAAGAATTAATACTTGCAAAATTGGCTCACACTTCCTAACATAATCTCCACCTATGAAACCAAACCAACCACAACACCCTTATGTGGGTTCTAGCCATTTTGTTAAGACAAGTCTTGCACCCTAAAATCCTAATCTTGTCCTATATATACTACCACTCATAATCTGTTAACAAATTGTTTAATTTATAATCTGTTTTATAACAGATGGTTTATAATCTGTTTTATAACAGATTGTTTATAATATGTGTGATGGTTTATAATGTCACACCCCGCCAAGGCGGAAACGCGAGGCGTTAACAAGAATGGATATCATCACAACACAATGGCGTCTATATAGAGAATACTAAAATGCATATAATAAAGTAAAGTATAGACACAAAGTGTCATAACAATACCCATAACTATGCAAAACATAAAAGACGTCTTTATTGATGAAAAAGATGTCTCGTCAATAAATGACATGCAAAAACATAATCTAAACAATTCATGCAAACGCATTTATTCAAACAGAAAGCATAAATAACTCCAAGCATCCTACGGTCTCTTCTAGCCACTTCGCTCTATCTTAGCACCATTGAGCTCACCTGAAAATGATGCTTAAAATGTCAACATAACGGTTGGTGATAGTCATAGGTTTAAGACTCACATTATAAACCTTTCAAACCAATTACTGTGATTATCAAAACAATATAAGACAATTATGCAACATATGAACTTATGCTAACATGCAAACCAAATCACCATATCAAACCAACCATACATATACTGGGTAGGCGTACCCCTCCGATCCCACATACGTCACTTACACACCTAAAAGTCTACCAGATGAAGCTTATATTTAGGCCTGGACCCATACCAATTCACTGAGTTGATCAATCTCAAATTAACGATCTGTGAGATGATCAGCCCCACTATTAATGATCCCCAACACAACATAATATCATGCAACAATACGCCATATGCAGTCCCTACTTAGAAGAAATTCAAGGGTCCCACACAATATATAAACTAACTTCCACATGATTTAGAGCCTCTAACTAGATGTCTAAGTATTTTTAGAAAAATCAAAACCAAAACTGAATTTCGTCACAGTTTTACCCACTTCCCGACCATAAAAACTCACGAGACCAACTTTGCTGGAAAGTAGACTCTCTGAGGTTATCTCCAGTATGTTGTAATACCAAACCCTAAATACGACTTAGGGTATGCTTTTAACCACCAAGGTCAATTTTCAAAAGACAAAAGAAGCCAAAAAGGTGCAGCAACGTGCGTCAATCCATAAGGAAACCCTTGTAATTCATATATTCTTGATAATCGTTCGATCTTTGGTAATCTGAGTTCGCTTTTCTTTACTTAAATCGTCGGGCTGCTAGATAATCGTCGTTGTTTGTATTCGGTTGATATTGTTGAGTTGTCGGATATATTTGGTTAATTCAGATCTAGACAAGGGTGCGTTATTAGGCTAATTTCCTTTAGGTATTAGCCATATGTGTACTGAAGATTTCAATGTTTGGTTTGTTTTATCGTCGATTGCTTTAATTATCATTGGTTAATGATTACTGTTTTTATACGTGATACTCGTTTTATGTGCTTTAATATGCGTTCACATCGTTATCTAGGATATGCCTGTAGCTTATATGATATCGGATAGTTCTCGAGCATAGTAATTTGTTTAGGTGGATTAAGTCACAAATAAAAGTCCTTCTAAATCCATGTCTAGGTTATTGCTTGTTGTTAACTAGATATGGATAGTGCCTATGGGTTTGTGAACAAGTTAGAACTAACAGGGACCTAGAAGATTCTAACAAAATAACATTCGATTCCTTGGCTTAGTTCGGATAGTGACTACCAGACTTATTTAAAATTACCATAAGCTGTATGTTAGTACGTCCGTTGAGCTAGAATCCATAAGAATCACTTTCTGCCTTCTAAGATGAATTATAATCAATAAAAAGGATGCTTTATGCAGATGCGTCTATTTGTGACAGAATTAGCGTGTCTAGGTTTTAGAAAGAAGTACCACCTAAATCTAGGAATGATATGTCGCCTCGAGATAAGTAATCATTGCACTAATAAACAAACATGCGTTTTAATTAGAATAAATATGGTTTATACGTTTCCTTTACATAAGGCTTCACCGCATCTTTATCTTCTGTCTATCTCCTTTTGTGTGTTAATTTTCATCAAACCTTAGGTTTAGATACACAAACTGTGCCAGGTCTCTTAGGCTGGAAAACCCCCCTTTTTTGCATTAGTTTAGGTTTAACTTAGAGAACTACTAAAATACTGATAGATTAGATATTAACGCTCTCGCATTTAGTGATCGACCCCCTACTTACCAACGAAGCTACATCTTGACCGGGTACATTGTCCATTAAAGTGTTGTTTTTAGGTATAGTCGGCATAAAATAAATAGTAAAACTTGATAACAAATAATACCCACGCACAACGACACATCAAGTTTTGGCGCCATTACCGAGGAGTGAGAATTAATCTTGATTTTTATTTGATATTTTGATTTTTTTTAGATTAGATTAGATCTAACCCTTAGGATTAGTTTAATTTAGATTAGTGTATAATTCTATCTTTAATTGTGTGTGTTAATTTTCATCAAAACCTTAGGTTAGATACCCAAAACTGTGCCAGTCTCTCAGGCTGAAAACCCCCCTTTTTGCATATTAGTTTTTAGCGTTTACTTAGATAACTATATATGAGCGATTAGAATTAACCTCTCGCACTTAGTGATCGGACACCCTACTTACACGAAGCTACATCTTGATCGGGTTCACTGTTATTAAAGTGTTGTTTTTAGGAATAGTCGGCATTAATTAAATAGTAAAACTTGCTAACAAATAATACCCAGCACAACGAGCTTTCAAGTTTTGGCGCCATTGCGACAGGAGTGAGAATTAATCTTGATTTTTATTTGATATTTTTATTTTTTAGATTAGATTAGATCTAACCCTTAGGATTAGTTTACTTTAGATTAGTGTATAATTCCATCTTTAATTGCTTTCTTGTCTTGTTTGTGTGTTCTTTATTTAATTGCTTTTCATAATACACTGTTCTGGTTGACAAACCGATACGGCATATCCACTTCCGTTGAATACGACGTATCTAACTTTCTGACCAATACAACATGTTAATTCTGATTCAGCAATACGATGTATTCGATTATTGTTTACGGCGTATAGATTGAAAATTTCAAAATCTTTGCAAGTTTATTTCTCTAGAATAGCTTTACTTTGAATCATATCTTATTTTTCAGAAAGAACCTTCGAACTTTGTCCATATCATTTTACTTACCAGGAAAAGAGATTATCGATGAAGAAATGTTTATACAATTTTCGACGAAGGAAAAATGACGCAAAGAGGATATTGAGAGCATTCATCATGAATTATAACAACAATAATGGCTCTTTATTTAAAGAAAGAAACAATTCGTTAAGCTGAGCTCAGGTGCGAGGTACAAAAGGATTGTTGAAAGTGAATCAATAACACTCATATCAAATTATGGAGGAAGCAAAGGAAGACTACTAGAGGGGGGAACACCAAAGACTCAGATGTTCAAGATAATGATCCAGTAATACATACTAAAGAACCCCTGGTAATAAATCACGATGAACCAGTTGAATCAAACAAAATCCTTACCAAAGACCAACCCCAGAAGGCAGACGAACCTGTTGTTCCGCAAACAAGTGAAGTACAAATGCCACCCGTTCCTTTTCCCCGAAGATTGAAAAAAGAAAAAATAAGAGGCTCAACAGAAAAGGTTCTTGGAAAACCTGAAGCAACTCCACGTCAATTTGCCCTTAATCGAAGCAATCGCTCAAATGCCAAAGTATGCCAAATTTTTGAAAGGTTTGCAGACATTAAAACGAGGGCCCCCACCAGTTTTGCCTCCCCCAGTTTTGCTCAGCCACCCACCAACACAGCCCAGCCCAGTTCTATTTTTTCTCTAAGCGTCTTTTCAGCCAGACCCACCACCCCCAGCCCCAGCAATCGAAGAAGCCAGTACGATCAATATGAATGAAAGATGCTCGGTGGTATTATTAAACAAGCTTCCATCAAAAGAAAAAGACCCAGGGAGTTTTACTATCCCTTGTGACATTGGCCAATAACACATTAATAATGCATTAGCAGACCTAGGAGCTAGTTTATAGCTTGATGTCGTATACGATGTATGAAAAACTCGGTTTAAGGGAACCAAAATCTACTAGAATGAGTTTGGAGCTTACAGACAGGTCAATCCAATACCCAAGAGGAATAGTGGAAAATGTGCTCATCAAAGTTGATAAATTCATCCTTCCAATAGACTTTGTTATCTTAGATATGCCCAAAGACTCTATAGTGCCTATAATATTAGGTAGTCCATTTTTAGCAACTGCTCGGGCTATGATAGACGTGTTTAATAAAAAGATAACGCTAAAGTTAGGGACGATGAAGTAATCTCTAGGACATGGACCAATCAATCAAAAGATCACCAACGGAAGATGATGAATGCTACGGGGTTGATGACTTAGAAGACGTAATCAACACAGAGGCCCGAGAATTACTGGAAAACGATACGACTAATTCATTTTTATTAAACGGGCTGGAAAAATCAATTAAAGAATCAGACCTTGAAGGTTGCGAATATGAATCTCTGTGATGGACTTATTCATTAGGCGTATCAAAGCCTGTCTAATACGCTTATCCCAGTTAAGGCAGAAAAAACTACTGAACCTAATAAAGTTGAGTCGGGGAACAACTTTATTCGGCTAAGCGCTAACGAGGATCGATGAGAAGAAACTTGAGTTAAAATTTTTTTTACCTAAACACTTAGCAATACGTCATAACCTCCATGCGAGACAATCTTTTCATTAATTATCTCATCTAAACTGTCCGAAAAGGGAGAAAAAGTTACTTCTGCAAGTATTGGAGAAACGTAAGGGGGGCAATTGCTTGAAAAATGTCAGACATCAAGGGAATCACTCCCTCATACTGTACGTACAATATTCTAATGGAAGATGACAACAAACCGGTCATCCAACCCTAAAGGCGTTTAAATCCCAAAGTCCAAGACGTAGTGAAAAATGAGATTGTGAAGCTACTTAATTCAGGACCGCATTTATCCAATCTCGGATAGTTCGTGGGTCAGCCCTATCCATGTAGTCCAGAGAAAGGAGGAATGACGGTAGTTCTGAATGACAATAATGAGTTAATTCCTTCTCGCGTAGTTACATGATGGCGAGTGTGCATCGACTATCATAAACTCAACGATGCAACTCGAAAGGATCATTTCCCTCTTCCCTTTATTGATCAAATGTTAGAGCATTTATGTGGGAATGAATATTACTTTTTTCTTGATGGTTTTTCAAGATTCTTCCAAATCCCGATCGCACCCGAAGATCAAGAAAAGACAACATTCACTTGTCTTTATGAGACTTTTGCTTACCGATGAATGCCGTTTGGATTATGCAACGCACCAGCTACTTTTCAAAGATGCATGACGGTAATTTTCCATGACATAGTGGAACACTTTATGGAAGTATTCTAGTTGACTTCTAGGTATTCATAACTCTTTTGATTGTTGTCTAGCTAATTTAGATAGGATGCTTGCTAGATGTGAAAAAAACCAACCTTGTGCTGAATTAGGAAAAATGTCATTTTATGGAAAAAGAATGGATTATTTTGGGACACAGAATTTTTGGGGCTGGAATTGAGGTTGATAGAGCTAAAATCGATGTGATAGCTAAATTTCCATACCCAACAAACGTGAAAGAGGCGAGAAGCTTTCTAGGGCATGCTGGATTTTATAGAAGGTTCATAAAAGACTTTTCCATGATTTCTAAACCAATGACCCAACTTTTAATGAAAGATGCAAAGTTTGATTTTTCGAATGATTGCAAAAAGGCGTTTACACTTTTGAAAAGAAAAAACTCACATGGCGATCATTAATCATATCTCCCGATTGGAACGTTTGCTTTTCGAATTATTGTGTGACGCTAGAGACTTCGTGTTGAGCGGTGTAGGATAACGATTAGCGAGCAATTCATAAAGCCAATTATTATGCCAGGTAAAACTTCTGTGAACTACGCCAGAGCATTTAACCCCACACGGAAAATAACTTTCTTGCAGTCTGTTTCTCTTTTGATAAATTTCCCCCATACCTTGACTTATCAAAAACCATTGTCTATACTGATCATTCAGCTTTGAAGTATTTGTTTAGCAAACAGGATGCCAAACCAAGGCTTATAAGGTGGGTTCTGCTTTTCAAGGGTTTAAAATTGAGATTAAAGATAAAAAGGGGCAGAGAACTTAGCTGCGGATCATTTGTCAAGACTTAAGAACCCAAACTTGGGGACATTCGCAAAAGAGGTAATTGCTGACAAGTTTCCCGACGAACATCTTATGATACTGAAAACCAAGTTAAATAAGGATGAACCATGGTATGCCGATTATGTTAATTATATCGTTGGAAAGATTGTGCCTCTAAATTAGACACCTGAAAAAAGAAGAATATTTTTCTCTCAAGGGAAAAATTATTTTGGGGATGAACATACGCATTCAAGCTATACACGGATAATATAATGAGACGATGCGTTGCTGGAGACGAAATCCATGAAATCTTGGCACATTGTCATTCTGGACCAACTGGGGGTCATCATAGTGCGTCAATTACTGGAAGGAAAGTCTATAAAGCATGATTCTTTTGGCCTAGCATCTTTAAAGACGCTAAAGATTACGTAATTTGAATGTGATGCATGTTAGAGATCTGGAAACATATCATCAAGAAGTGAGATGCCTCAGAACAATATTCAGGTATGTGATGTGTTTGACATATGGGGGCTAGACTTTATGGGACCCTTTCCTAACTCGAAGGGAAACAAATACATATTGGTAGCAGTAGATTATGTATCAAAATGGGTCGAAGCTCAAGCACTACCTACAAATGATGCTCGCGTTGTAATTAAGTTTTTGAGAAGGCTATTTGCAAGATTTGGGGTTCCTAAAGCTTTGATTAGTGATCGGGGTACACATTTTTGTAACTCTCAACTTGAAAAGTCTTGCAAAAGTATAGAGTAACCCATAAGTTATCGACAGCTTATCACCCTCAAACTAAAGGTCAAACCAAAGTGACCATTAGAGCTATTAAACGTATCTTGGAGAGATCTGTTGGATATAATCCAAAGAATTGGTCCAAAAAAGTCGACGATGCATTAAGGGCATTCAGAACCGCCTATAAAACACCTACTGGATGCACCCCCTTTAGATTAGTTTATGGAAATGCTTATCACTTTCCTGTGGAAGTCGAACATAAAGCATATTGGGCACAAAAACTATGTAATATGGATCTCACAGCTATAGCAGAGAACCGTTTCATGGAAACTTAATGAATTGATGGAATTGAGAGATGGAGCATATGAAAACACCAAGATCTACAAGAAAAGAACTAAGAGATGGCACGACTCTAGGCTTCATGGGGATATGAACTTCAAGGTGGGAGATAAGGTGTTGTTGTTTAACTCTAGATTTAAGATGCATCCGGGTAAGCTCAAATCAAGATGGTACGGGTCAAATGTGGTAAAGACTATGTATCCATATGAAACCATAGAGATCATTGATAGAAACGGAATCAGCTTCAAAGTCAACGAACAAAGGTTAAAAAAATACCACAATGAACATACTGATGCAAAAGACAAAGAGGTGGTGGAACTCGAACAAGATACAACGTAAAAGAAGCTGAAGAAAAGTCTAACTTAAAGACTTCACTGTAAACAAAAGTGCTTCCCGGGAGACAACCCGGATTGTTATTTATTTTTATCGAGTCTGTCTTCCCAGACATCAATACGGCGCATCTACTCCATACCATCGGGTTATGGATATGTCTGGACGTTATCTCCTTATTTATGCACTGTTAAACATTTTTGTCAGTTCTGTCAATACGGAGTATTCATGCTATGATATGGCATAATTTACAGACTGGCTCGTAATTTAGTATTTTAATTTAGTTTTAAAATTACGTTAGATACCGAGATAGGATTTTGCTTGTTTTTACTTATTTTGGCAGGACCTCGTTGCAAAAAAAAGAAAATCAACGAAGTTGGTAAGTATCAATCATCTGGAATCTTATGTTGTGATTATAGTCCTGCTCGGTGTTCAGACACATTTACAACACAATCTTGCTATAAATTTCATACTTGATAAATCTACCGAGCAAAAATATCAGGGGAGTTTCTCATTCTAATTCTTTTAATTTCTGTTTTTAATGTTTTATCTATACAACGAGGACGTTGTATAATTCAAGTGGGGGGATGGGATTAGAATGATACTTGTCCTATTTTTCATACTAAAATGCTTAAATTATGCTCAAATTTTAAAAAAATTCAAGCATACTTTTGTGAAATTACTTGATACATAACATGCACACAATTAAACCCTTGATTAGATAATGTCGAGGATTTACCTTATCCATTCCAAATGTTTACCCAAATTTAAAAAAAATATAAGTGTGCGTTGATGGTTTAGACTTTAGAACTTGGTATGATATATCTATTCGAGACCCAATAATGGAGTACTATGGATTTAGATGGAGTAAACTTGTTTAACTTGGTAAAATTTCTTAGGATTCACCCAAAGTCTTTATATGTTGTTTATTAACTAACTACATTGGTCAATTAAATCCCCGTATAAACCCTTTGTTTACTCTCATCTTAAGAGTAAGATACCCTAGAAAAACTAATAGAGCAAATCCTTTAGGAATTACACCAACTATCTATTTCATTACACCTTTACACCTTAGCCTACCCAGTTAGATTATGTCTATTTATCAGTTGCTAATTGCTTAAAGTGTAAAGTATGTATTTCCTGAGTCATGTGTCAATTTTATATCTTTGGTACGGTTGGGAATAAATTTGCACATTGCAAATGGGGACTGTATTAAGTAGTCAAACTCATGTATTTTTACTACAACCGCAACATTATTGGTACGTCCGAAGAATGAAGAATTATCGAAGGAATTATCCGGAAGTTATTATGATCGTGAAGATGGTGAAATTACACCGAGTTTCGTAGCATAGTGCGGTCAAAAAAATCAAAAAAATTAGAAAAACCGCAACAAAAAAGAGAAGAAAGTTTGAAGATAATCGTTTCACAAAAGCTTAGACCGAAGGAATTATATGAAGGATCGATTATTCGTTGATACGTCTTATAATTCAACGATGTAGAGTATTGTATAAGTGAAGATACCGCCACTTGTCTTGTAAAAGTTTGTAAAGTATGAGATGATTGGGAAGTTGACCGTTATGGGAACGCCATTTCAGGTTGTTGTTTTTGATCAATGATCAAGACGTTTGTAAATAGCTGTGTCTTTATCATGGTAACGGTCGGGAAAAAGTGTCTAGCAACTTATATCTTGGACTTAGTCTATTTGTTTCGTAATTTTTGTTTAACAAATAATTTATTTCCTTTCTGAATCAATTAAACTATGGGTTTACGCAGTATAGGGGATGTGTATACGCATGGATACTCTATTCTAGTCGTTACGGCCATGTAATGTATGCAATGTTCTCAGCTGCCTTGTTGGTTTATTTTATTTTTTGGTGAAGTTAGAGGATCCTACCCTATATCATAATTCATCTAACTGGTTAAACTCGAATGAGGATGTGATCGGAAACACACATGTTATTTGTCGTTACGGATGTATGGTATTCTGTAGCAGCCTTGTTGTGTGGTACTTTTGGTGAAAGAAGGATTGTAGAATGATCAACCTTGTGGGGACTCGGTGTACTATAATAGAAAAACTATTTTTTGACCTTTAGATAAAACTTGGTTACTCCTTCAGTCTTAGTGGGTGGAGATGTGTATCCTTGCCAGCCTATGATAGATTACTCTTCATGACCCGAGCAATATATAATATAATATATTAAATTTATATAAAATAAACAAAATACACATTCATTAATTTAAATAAAAACAATTTTGAGACCTTATAGATAGCCAGCTGTATTAGTTTTATTTGTATGTCTGAGGCGTGGGTATGCAAGTATTAAAAGAAATAATAGCTTCCATTAATAGGTGTAGAAAGAATTTGCGTCTATTTACGTGTAGAGGGATTGTCGCTTGGTTCACTCGCCTCGATTAGCTATAAGATTCTGAAGGACTTCGTGTGCATGAATCTGCGGTTGTGTAGCTAGGATCGACTTTTTTGATCGCACGAAGTCGTAGGTTTAGAAAAGACTCTCTCCTACACATTGACTTGTGTTATGATTCTCTTCCGTTATGAGCGCTGATATTAATTGAGCCTGATGTTGTATTTAGTCTTTTTTTATAGATATAGGGTGTGTAGGTTCTATATCCTTACTTTTGTTTAATTTAGACGTGAGCCTGCGAGGCTGTGTATGCTGCTGACCTAATAGATCCTCCATATATATATGCGATCTAATTGATGCCGTCTCAATTTTGTTCTTGTTTATAACTCCGTATTATACTGTATAGGGTATTGTTAGCTAGTGTAGGGGAACTTCTAGAGCTGTCTCCGTGGGCACCTGCCGTACTGGGTTCTGCGGGGATCGAAATAGGTAAAAAGTTTGTGTGATATAGTTACAAATTCCGACATGCTTGGTCATTATCACAATAGATATTGTGGCTACTGCTAACGGAAGCTTAACAGGTTATGCCACGATAGAGTTGATATTTTAGAATTCTATTCAAGGGAAGCCTTACACTGTCAGTATTCTCTAAGCTTGTATAGACGAATTAGGGGGGCAGGAACCGTAGGCGATGTGTATTTTATCACTTGTAATTTTCTATTTGTAAATAATGAAATACACTTACCAGTTACCATTATCATCATTGCAGGCAAGTCTTGTAACATTACCACATATTGGTTTTGTCACGATGCCTACATTAACCTTTTCTTTCAAGTCAATCGCTAAAAGTGGAGATAAACCAATGACCACTACTTATATGTATCAGTTAAAAAAGAACCAATATTTTCCTCGCTGGAAACCTAAAAAACAGTAGCCTTTTTTATTCACAAATTGCCCTATGATTTAGACTCACAGAAATAGCGTATGAGTTACGTAGAAGACGGTACCATCCTAGACTAATATCCGACAACCTAAAGTATCAACATTAAAACTACACTTTTTGCACATGCGCAAGCAAACTCTACATGACAATAACATTTTGCAATCTAACGCGCACATTAATGCGTTCAGATATAAGATCATCTAATAAATATACCAAGCTCAAAAAATACTATAACTTGCATAACCAACTAATTTAAACAAAGTTTGTAGAACCGTAGAGGGGGAGGGGGTGAATACGGTCTTTTCGACTTCTTTAAAGTTTATGACACTTTAAGTCTCAAAGGAACCGAGTGGTGTGGTGATCTATGAGCAGTAAGTAGATAGGGAGAGTGTGTGTGTGACACCACAATATATACTAGTTCGGGGTGGGGGATTTAGACTATCAGTATGTCCAGTTGCGAATTCACGACACCGATACTATTACTCTAGTATAATCATTATGGTGGATTATAAACCGTATTGTTGATAGAAATAATGCCTAAAAACATTATTAATACTTTTCACATCTTTACGTTTTGATAATCACAAAATATAAAAACGTTCAATGTAAAATTAAACGTAAACAAGTAATTAGTAGTAAATTTTCATTTCGAAAATTTTATCACTTCAAGATATGAATAAACAAATGCTTAATGCATTTTATGATCAAAGAAAATTTTTATTCAACCTCACACTTTTATTAAATATTGTAAACATTTTTATAAACATTATAAAATATTTTCTACAATTAAAATAAATGTTTTATTCAAAATAAACATTTTGAAATTCAAATTTTCGGACCTAAAACGGCTAGAAAGTTCCAGAAAATTCTCCCTACACAAAAGGACAAAATAGGGAGCGCCCAGTCTAGGGCGGCCCCTTTAATTTTAAGGGGATCGCCCACCTATTTAAGGGAACCGCCCATAGAGTGACGCTCCTCCAGTTTGTCCTATAAATACTAGACTATTCCTCACTATTTTCTCACCTTTTGTACTCATTCTTTCTGTTCTAAAACAGCCCACACATCTCATTAAAATCCTTTGATCATATAATCATAAAGCTTTGTTTTCAAGTGATCCAAACTCAATTCCTCAAGTGCAAGAGAAGAATACTTTCATCATCAAGTGAAGAAGTATTACACCTTTGTGTGTTGTTGCAATCTTATTGCATCCATATCATAACTTGTAAATCATTTGTAAATCTTGTAAAGTTGTGTAGTTGTTAGATCTTGGTGATCTTTCCTAGTAGTGTTAGTTAGGTGTGATTATAGTAGTGGCTTGGTGAAGTAGTGGTGTGAAGAAAATTAAGGTGTGAAGAAGTTGTGTAGTCGTGATCAAGTTGTGAAGAAGTTGTGTAGTCGTGATCAAGTCGTGAAGCAAAGTTGTGTAGTGAAGTTGTGAAGTTGTGGTAGATTGGTTCTAGCTAAGATTAGAACTCGACATCTAGCTTAGTGTCGAAAATCAAGATAAGCGAAAGTTGTGTAAGGTTTTCTCCGCCATAAGGGAGCTTGTTGACATAGTGAAGAAAACTCTCGAGTTAGGTGCTCGAGGAGTGGAGTAGGGCGAAGAGGTGCTTCGTTACCGAACCACTATAAATCCTCGCGTTGTGGTTTGATTGTTCTTACTCTTATCTCTTGTCTTACATTAATTTCTCATACTATCCTATTAATTGTTTAGATAAGTATATTGTTCATATTGTGCAAGTGTTGAATTCACACAAAGTCGAATCTAGAATTTTTATAAACACTTTAAAACCTTAAATTAAAAAGCGGTAAACTATTCAACCCCCTTCTAGTTTTCCACACGTATTACAACTTCGCTCCACCTATATGCAATAATATCGGTGCTCACTAAGAAGAGCTACTCCCTACGGTATTCCACCCTTGAAATCCACCCCTAAGAACCCGTGATTCGACTTTTCTTCTAGGATCACTAAGATCAACTAAGACCACTAAAAACTTCCCCTTGGAAGCTTGCCAAACCCAAACAAGATCCTCAATGATCTAAGTTTGATCACTAATATACAAGACTTCCCTTACAACCAAATTGAATATGAAAGTTGATTTAAGAATCAATCCCTAACCTAGCCTAGAGACTCGATTCTAATATAAAGGGTATGAGAAAGAAGACCCTCGACTAATAACACATAAGTGTGGATTAGGTACTTATGTGTCTCTCTTGCGGAGATGTGTTCTTCAATAGATGATAGAAGAGAAGATTAGAACACAAGAGGTGTTAGACTTAGAGGATAGGAAAGAAAGGAAAGAAAAAGGTGAGGAATACAAGAGCCAATGAGGGATATTTATAAGCAAAAAACCCAAATTGGTAAAAACCAATTCGAGTGTGGCGCTTTGCCCAGGCATCAGCGCATGACCAGCGCGCTAGACACCTGACATTGGTTTTTTAGGTTTTTGGTGTTATACATACCTGTTCTTGTTAAACGGCTAAAACCCCTATTGTAATTCACGCTTTTACCTTTTCCATTAGATTCTTTCACTCAAGGTCACTCAACTCAAATAGCGTTTTGATAAAGGACATTTGGATCTTTTTCTTCTCTTTAAGCTGTTTTAAAAGAGATTTGGGGGTTTATCCAATTCAAAAGAGATAGGAAAAAAACCATTGACCAAAGGGTATGAGTATATTTGGGTATTCCTTGTGTAATTGGCTTGGTTAGAAACTAACCATGGTTGAGTGAGTGATTGGCATAGTTAGGAAAGAAAGAATATACCAAAGGAATATTCCTTTGCTTGGTGAGGAAGT
Organism: Tanacetum coccineum; assembly: GCA_026074375.1. Taxonomy (NCBI): domain Eukaryota; kingdom Viridiplantae; phylum Streptophyta; class Magnoliopsida; order Asterales; family Asteraceae; genus Tanacetum; species Tanacetum coccineum. Next base: position 572 of record BQNB010151617.1, on the reverse strand, counting down.
GTGGATGTTATAAGAGGGAGAATTTGAAATTCAAATTCAAATTGTAAGTTATGGGTTGTGTGTGAGTTGTCATGATTTGGCAAGATGGGATAGGGTGATGTAAAGGAAAGGAGCCTAAGAACTCAAATTCATTTAAATTTGAATGTTAGGATAAGAAGGTGAGTTGTCAAAGTGTGTAAGAGTAGATTGGTAAAGTGTGTGTGGATTTGAATTTCAATTGTAGGAGTGTGTGAGTGAGGAGTATAGATGAAGTTTTGAGTGTGTGTGGGTGTTATATGAAATTCAAATGAATGTACATGTGAGTGATGGAGTGAAGAAGAGAATTAATAAGGAATGTGTGGTAGAGAATGTTGTGACATGACATATAGGAGCCTATGTGGGGAATGTGGGAGACAACAAGTACAAGGTGGTACATTGTGTAAGGGAATGTGAGTTGTCATGTAGGGGGATAAGATTAGGGAAAGTTTAAGTGATGAAGGTTTAAAGTTTATGGTTGTAAGGAAGGTGATGAAGATAGAGATAATCAAAGGATTGATTATGTGATTAATCATTTAGAGAGAAAAGACTTGGGC
>BQNB010151616.1:0-10156 GCA_026074375.1 Tanacetum coccineum | reverse complement strand
GAAGATCTTTGAATCCATCCCAAGCTTCACTAAACGATTCATCAAATCTTTGTTTGAAATTGGTAATTTCGTTCCGAAGATTCGTCGTTTTAGAAGGTGGAAAAAACTGATTGATGAATTTAGCAACGAGGTCATCCCATGTTTGAATTGATCGAGGGGGTTCTTTCTCAAGCCATATCTGGGCTGCCCCCTCGAGAGAGAAAGGAAAAAGCATCAACTTAATTGATGTGGTCGGGACATTAGGATATCTCAAAGTAGAGGTGATTTTATTGAAGTAACGGATGTGGGCATGTGGGTCCTCTTTGTCATGTCCGAAGAACTGCTTGTTCTGGACAAGAGTTAGCAACCCATGCTTGATCTCAAAATTTGCTGCTTCGATTTCAGGAACAACAATTGCGTCCTCGTATCCCTCGGTGGGAGCTTGGAGCAATTCTGCCATAGTTCGATTATCAGCCATCGTATCTTTGGGAGGTTCAACAAGATTCGGAGGAACTTGTTGTTGTTGTTGTCGTAGACGACGAGCTTTAGAACGAGTGCGCATGCACTAAAATAGAGAACAAGAAGAGTATTTTTGGTTTTTCAGTTTATTCACAATCTATTTTAAGGGAAAGACCTAATACTAGACAACATTTGAACCCAAATAATTACTTACTTCACGGTAGTCTTAAAACGATAAAAGCACAGGTGAGCGGAGGGTGTTGGAATATGGCGAACTTCATTTCTCCTTTGGGTCGTAGTTACTCAGGAACACCCCCCTTTATACCACTTTATAGCTTGTTAATTTCATGGTGAGACGTATATCGTAAGAGACACAATTGGCAAGTTTTATATCATTTTGTTCGAGTTGGGAACCAATAAGTTCACCGGAAATTATTATGATAATACCTCAATTGAGAATATTATATTTTGGTATTTTTACCAATTTGTGAATTTTATTTCTTTTTATGGAAAATGTTTTTATATTTTTGGTTTTTCTTTTGTTTTTGTATGATAATTATACTAATAAAAGAAAATGAAAAATATTTTTGTACTTTTTATAGTATATATATATATATATTATTATTCTATATTTTATATTTTATATTTTAGTATTATAATTAAATATATATATATATTTTTTTTTATTTATTTTTTTTTTAAAAGAAAATATTCACAGGTTTAAACACAATGGTCAAATGTAATGAAATTCGTTTTAAGCCTCCCCGGCAGCGGCGCCAAAATTTGACTCGCGCAAACTCACCCCTTAAAACCTATCTATATATGATATAAATACACCAAGGGACGAAATCACGCGAGAGCAAGATAACCGGAAGCAGTATAGAGTGTTCCCGGGTCGTTATGTCCCAACGAGGCCAAAATGGAAAATCGAGACGATTGATGTTTTGTGTTTGAATGTCACAAGGAATGATTTGGCACTAAAACTGATAAAAAATAAGCAAAAGCACATAAAAATAGCAAAGAGAATAAGCTGGAACAAGAATTAAAACTAGGAATGGCAAAAACACTTAAAACTTTTACACTAAGGCACAAATAAGCTCAAATAAACTTAAGAAAAATCAAATGAGCTAACCTAACTCTAAATAAGCAAATACAAAAAGCAATTAAGCTAAATTAAACAAGATAAACACAACAGTACTAACAGTTTTAACTACCAGTACTAACTTGGAGTTAGTACTGCTAGGCTAAAGTTAGTACTGTTAGCTTAAGGTTAGTACTGCTAGGCTAACAAGACTCAAAGAAATAATAAATAAGCAAACAAGCTAAAACAGAAGTTCACTTAACCTTAATAAGCACTTAGTAATTAGAATAAGCAACTAAAATAAACTAAAATGATAAATAAGCTAGAAAACTAAAACTGATAAACTCTTAAAATTATTTTGAAAAGGGCAAATAAGTTCTACTGAAGACAGTAAACTAAAATAGGCTTAATCTACTTTAAAAAGCTAAAGAAATCCATAATAGGTTGTAATAATAAGTGATAAGCCTAAAATGAATTCAAAGTACTAAACTTGTATTAACAGACAGTACTAACTTGGAGTTAGTACTGCTAGTGTTAGTTAGTACTGCTACCTTTAAAAACCAAGAAAATGAACTAGCAGTACTAACTTGGAGTTAGTACTGGTAGCTTTAAGTTAGTGCTGTTCCAAAAGTGAACAAGCAGTATTAACTCCAAACTAACAGTTTTAACAAGTAAACTAACAGTACTAGTAAGAAAGTAATACAAACACTTTTCAACTAGCAAATAAGCAAAATAAGCACTTAAAACAGTTCTGCAGAAAATAAGAAAAACAAGAAAAAGAGAAAAATTACAAACACCTTGCTCAAAACCGGGTGAATCAATGAATCTACCAAGCTCTAGCTTGTATAAACAAGTAGTGAGAGTCCATAGCCCTATCAAACTGGCTTATCATCCATAACATAAGCTGTGGTATATTTGAGAGTGATATTTGTGATTTTCTCTTAACTACTTACTCTTTTATTTTTACTTAATGAAAACAGCTTATGAGTAAGCTGTGGTGAGAGCTTTTGGTACACAAAACAATATGAGTAAGAAACTTAACACTGGTATTGTAAATTGACTTACAAACTTCAAACTTGCATTAAAACTTGGAAATGTTACAAAGCTGAAAGTAAAAGCTGTAAGTTACTTTGAAATTTAAGCTTAAGATTAAAAATTAATTAGTTGCTAAGAAAACTAAAAACTAGATGCCTCAAAGGCTTACAAAAAGCTCTATTTATAGCCAAAGCTTCATCTTGCAGCTTGTGCTTCTTTGGAGAGATAAAAACAAGTGTGCTTGTTGTGTGAGGAGAGATTAAAGCAAATCCCAGCCTTTGATTTCTTTTGAGCTTCTTTGGAGACAATCTTAGCCATCGAAATGTTTTTGGGAAAGGTTAGGGATTGCCAACATGGACTTTATACAACTGGGGGGGGGGGTAGTAGGGTGGATGAAATGATTTTGGCTAGGGAGAGAAGTGGTTTTGCAGGGAAGAAAGTATGGGACGACATACCAGTTGTAACTGGGTTTGTTGGGCGGGAAAGAAGACTTTTTGGGGGAGTTGGCAGTTTGGTCCCCTCAAGTTGTATAACTTAAATGTAATCTCTACCCGGTTTGCAACTTTGATCCCTCCTTTCTTATAACTTTGTAATACAACTTTAGACTTGGCAGTTTTAGCCCCTCAAGATGTATTTTCTTCATTTTGATGACTTTTGACTTTGCCCTTTCCACTCCGTGCTTGGATTTGTTTGTCTTTGGCTCTCTTTTTGCTCTTTTTCATTGAATATCCGTATCCTGCACAATACAAAAGCAAAACATACAAATACAATGTATTTTTGGTACGTTTTTAGTCATTTAGGTTCGCTTAATATGAAAAATGGTATGTGTAATTAAACACATATCACTTCCTTTCATATTTTGATCTTAACTCTGAATTGTCTTCGCTGCTATAGGGCAAGTATTTTCTTTGACCAAGGATCAGGCAGCTAACTCTTCAGGTACCGTTTCGGGAACTCTCTTTTTGAACGGTCGTGCTGTTTTTGTCTTATTTGATACGGGTACAACACATTTTTGCGGTTTCTGTTTCATTTACTAAACACATTAGCATCTTCCCTACGCTACTTAATTATACCTTACCGATATCTACGCCTATGAAAAGTCTGACCACGAATATCCGAACTGTCCGCTTCGTTTTGATGATAAGATTCGTTTTACAAATTTGTCTCCCTTAGAACTGAGTGATTTCGATTTTATTCTTGGTATGAATTGGTTGGCTGATCATCGCGCCCCTATCGTTTGTCATACCAATCGTGTCATCTTTGGTAATCTGAATAACCCTGAATTCATCTACCTATTTCAATTTCGATTTCAATTTCGAGGACGAAATTTTCTTTTTAGAGGGGAAGAGTTGTAAAACCCAAAATTTGAATTTCATTTCATATTGGTAATTTTGAATATAACCTAAAGTTTATTAATAAGTATTTGAAAATAAAACCTTAGGTTATAATTTTGGGAAATTATAAAGATATAACATAAGGTATTTTGTTTTAAAAATATATATATATATAAGACTTATATATGTACATATATATGGTCGGCCCTTATTTAAAAAAAATATAATATGTTTTGTAATTTTGATTATTTTGTATATTTACTTTCTTTTTATTAAAAACCTATTTTAAGGGATATGTATTAAAAGGTTTTAGCAAGTATTTTGTGTAATCTTCAAAAAGGGAAAAAACTATTTTATCCCCCCTCCTCCTTCATTTAGACCGGCTTTTAGGGGTGATTTTACAAGAAAATCTTTTATTTTTAAAGCTAAACTTATTTTAGGAATGAAGTGTAAAAAAGTTTAAGCAAATATTTGGTAATCTCCTAAAACAATAAAAAGATTTTGTCCCCCTCCTCTCTACCCTTTATAACCGGCCCCCTCTCCCATCATTCTCCATAATTCTCTAAAAAATTTCTCTCTATAATTTTGTGTATTCCTCCATAGAAGCTTCGAGCAAGAAGAAGGTTTAGGTGTCTTTGGGTAATCCTTGAAGTTTTGGTGCTTTGGGTGTGATTCTTTGGTGTATTCTTGGTGTTTTGGTGTTCTTGATTTGTGGTTATCCTCTAAACTTCATTACATAGATTCGGTGAAGGTGTTGTGATCTCTTGCTTTTGTGTTCATTTCTCTCTGATTGCTTATTCGTTAAGGTACATATATTCCTTACCCTTTTCTCTTTACTATTGGTATATTGTTATGATATACCGGTTGTTTCGTTCGTTCCGTTATTCGTACAGATATTCCGTCCTTTTAGTAAGGACACTTCATTCTCATTTGTTTGGCTACTTGATCTATTTGATATTCGTTTGATATTCCTTTGATTTGCTATCCGTAATCATGACTCGTTTGATGTTGACAATCCGTTTGATTCGATATTCGTTTGTATGAATCTGTTGGTTCTTGTTTGGAATATGCTTCTAGATTCGTTTCCATATTTGGATTATTTGAAACTTGTTCACTTATATCTTTGCTTTAATCTTGCCCGAGCTATTTGTATCTAGTCATGGAGGTACCATGACCATGTCATTGATGCACCAATGGCATGACACTATCTGTGGCGGTGTGATTGGTCCACGGCGTTCCCTTTTGTATGTGCACTTATTATGATTTGATTATATATGTTTGTACACTCGCCATAGTGCTTGTGTATATGGATATAACTTTGTTTGCAGGGAGCGTATGGATGCATCCTAGGTACTTTGTTCCGTTCAGTTTAGGTGAATGGTTGTGTGTGTGCAATACACCCCATATCACATTTGGTACACAGGAGGAGCTTGCCTGTGTATATTTGATTATGACTATATGATTATTTGTTTAGGGTCTATTCATGTATCATGTTTAGACATTTGTTTGGGCTCGTGGGCATTCCTTTGATTACTCTTATCCTATTCATTGTTCTATATATATCGTTTGGCATTTGTTTGGCAGGTTCTCGTGATCCGTTTCGTTCATTCCTTCGTTTTATTACCGTTATTATTATTATATCTGTTCACTGAGCGTTAGCTCAGCCGCGTTTTCTTTTCCTGCGGCAGGTACTAAGCGGGAAGCTGGGATATGAGTGTTGATAGTAGGAGCTTTTAGTGGACCCACCTTTAGAAGAACCCTTTTTATTTGGATTTATGTTTTAAGACCTTTCCTTTTGAAGATTTCTTTCATTTGACTTTGTTGGAATTTAATACTGTTGGAAGTCATTTTATTTTATGACTTGGTATTTTGATTAATAAAGTCTTCCGCTTGCTTTTATATATGTTTTGATTTGACACCATAACGTAACTCTTGGTCTCTTTATCGGAGTGGGGTGTTACATTCCTGCTCAAGGTATCAGCAACAACATTTTCTTTCCCCGAGTGATAACAGTTCTTACAGTCGTAATCACTAAGCAACTCCAACCAACGACGTTGTCTCATGTTCAATTCCTTCTGATCCAGTATGTGTTGTAAACTTTTGTGATCAGTGAACACGGTACACTTGGTTCCATACAGATAGTGTCTCCAAATCTTGAGAGCGAACACTACTGCTCCAAGTTCCAAATCATGAGTCGTATAGTTCTTCTCATGAATCTTCAGTTGGCGTGATGCATAAGCAATCACCTTCTCTCTTTGCATTAACACATCGCCTAAACCTTTGATCAAAGCATCGCAGTATACGATAAAATCTTCGCTTCCTTCAGGTAAAGCCAGAATTGGTGCACTACACAACTTCTGCTTCAACAGTTGGAACATTGTTTCTTGTTTGTCACCCCACTCAAACTTGACCTTCTTCTGAGTGAGCTTGGTCATTGGTTTGGCAATCTTTGAAAATCCTTCGATGAATCTTCGATAATACCCAGCAAGACCTAAAAATTGACGAATCTCCGTTGGTGACTTAGGAGATGCCCAATATTTAATGGATTCGATCTTGGCGGGGTCCACGTGAATACCCTGGCTGTCAATCACGTGACCGAGGAACTGTACTTTCGGAATCCAAAATTCACACTTGGAAAATTTGGCATACAACTCCTCTTTCTTAAGCAACTTTTAGATTAATTAAGGGGCTATTCGTGCTTCCTGCTTGTTCTTTGAATATATCAGAAATTTCTTCAATAAATGACAATTACGGATTTATCAGAATATAGTTTGACACACCCGTGTTCATAAGGTCCATGAATACGGCATGTGCGTTTTTCAAACCAAATGGCATAACTTGAAATTCATAATGGCCGTTACGAGTTCTGAAAGCGGTCTTCGGAATGTCTTCTCAAACCCTCAGTTGGTGATAACTCGGCCTAAGGTCGATCTTCGAGTAGACACTCGACCCTTGAAGCTGATCAAATAAATCATCAATTCTTAGGAGCTGATAATGGTTCTTCACCGTCAGTTTATTCAATTCCCGATACTCGACGCACATTCAAAACGATCCATCCTTCTTCTTGACAAACAAGACCGGAGCTCCCCAGGGTGAGGAACTAGGTCTTATAAAGCCTTTGTCAGATAGTTCTTTTAGTTGCTCCGACAACTCTTTCATTTCAAAAGGTGCCAATCGATAAGGTGCCCGGGCTACGGGTGCAGCACCAGGTATCAAATCGATTTGAAATTCCACTTGTCGAGTCGGAGGAAGACCCGGCAAGTCCTCAGGGAATACATCAGGAAAATCTCGAACTATCGGTACGTCCTCAAGTCGCTTCTTCTCCGACTTGTCTTCCGTCTCCTTTGTAGTAACGTTTGCCAAAAAGACTGGACATCCTTTTAGCATGTATTCTTGTGTTTTGGTGTACGAGATAATGTGTAGACGAGCCTCGTTTCCCTGGTTGCTTCCGTCACCGTGAACGATTAGAGTTTCATTTCCCCAGGGGATACGAACGATCTTCTCGGCACACACAATGATTGCTTGGTACTTTACCAACCAATCCATACCAATTATAGCGTCAAAACTACCAAGTTCTACGGGCATTAAGTCTATGTTGAATGGGTGGTTCAGGATGTTTAATGTACAACCCCTAAGGATAGTGTTCAACCTAATTATTCTCCCGTCGGCTAGTTCAACGTCATAATAGTGATCTAATGCAGTTGGTGTGATATCAATTTGGGAGCTAAATGCAGTAGACACAAAACTCCTATCGGCACCAGTATCAAATAAGATAGAAGCATAGCGGTTGTTTAGAAGGAACGTACCCGTCACGACATTGGAGTCTGGGTTTGTCCCCGCATGCCCTACCGCATACACTTTGGCTGGAGCATTGCCACCTCCAACTTGGTTACCACGGTTGTTGTTGTTCTTCAGCTTTGGACATTCCCTCTTAAAATGTCCCTAAACTCCACACTCATAGCAAGTAGGCTTCTGACCCGACCCAGTGCCCTTCTGGTTGTTAGCATTATTGGCATTTATTGTACTTCTACAGTCATGGGCAAAATGTTATACTTTGTTGCACCTTGTGGCATTTAGGAGCACATGGACCATCATGGTGATAGTTGCATTTAGCGCATAGGGGTTTAGATCCCCCGTATAGCTTCTTCTCACCAGATCTTGCAGTGTATGTCCGACTAGTGTTCTGCCTCTTGTTCTGTTGTTAGCATAGGGGTTTAGATCCCCCATATTGTTTCTTCTCAACAGTCCCTGCAGCATAAGCCCTGCCGGTGTTCTGCCTCTTGTTTTGGTGTTGTTGTTGTGGTTGTTGGTTATTATCTTTCTTTCTCTTGTTCTTTATCTGACGGTCAGCAAAAGTGCGGATTCTCTTATCCATCACTTCGATTTCCATTTCAGTTGCCTCTTGCATTGTCTTAGGCTTGGATGCTACTACACTTTCGTGGATCATGTCGGGTAAGCCACTGACATATTTCTCAATCTTGTCAGATTCTTCAGGAAACATTCTACCATACAACAGTGCAAGTTCCTGAAAATGTTGGTTGTACCCTATCACATCGGTACCTTTCACTTTCAATTCCCACAGTTTGACTTTGAGTTTCTTAATCTCGGTCCTTGGACAGCACTTGCCAGTCATTTTCTTCTTCAGTTCAGTCCAGGTCATTGCATAAGCAATTTCATTACCAACAGTCCTAACATGGGAGTTCCACCACGTTAGAGCACTTCCCAGAAGAGTACAAGTGGAGAACTTGATTTGGTTTTCCATAGAATAGTTGCTTATGCGGAACACAGTTTCTATTTTCTCAATCCATTGAGTCAATTCGACAACTCCTTCTGTGCCTTTGAAATTTAGAGGTTGGCACTTCATGAAGTCTGGGTAAGTGCACTCACGAGTAGCTCGCTCGTTTCTCCTAGCACCTGTTCCTGAATTGTGGCTGTCGACGCCATTCATGTTTGCATCATGTGCTGCCAAAACGGCAGTAATGCCTTGGTCAATCATTACCTGAAGTTAGGCATTAGTAATAGTGGTAGTGGTGGCGGCTGTTGCGGCCGGTGTTGTTTCTGGGTTTAACCTCGTTGTCCTTCTCTTTGGTGCCATTTTCTTCAAATCATAAGAAAATATAATACCCGTTAGATTTCATAAAATCATAACCATGACATGACATATACCCAATAAGTAAAATGAGATCACGTCACACAGTGAAATGTACAACTGAATTAAAATTAACAATGGTGTAGATAAATCGACATTCATTCATAATAAATTCGATTACAAACATGACATAATACCACCATTCCATATATAATTAGAAAACATACATGATTGGTTCAGATACAAAATGATCACAATGATTAGGTTACAAGATAAAAGAATATATACAACCTAAAGCCATACTAGCCAGGAGTTACCCGTAATACTTAGTAGGCTGTACAAAATAACTAGCCATGACAGGATCTAGGAACTGCTACCAGCCTCCTCTGGTGCATCTGGCTGTGTAGGACCTTTGACGGGTCCCTTCTGTCTCTCGAACTCTATCATCTGAGTCTGAAGTCTCTTCAGCAGCTTCAGTTCCTTTATGAACTGCTTCTGCCTCCTACAATTTGCCGCCAGCATCTCTGTAATCACCGCCTGCCTCCTGCGGTCTGCTGCCTGTAGCTCTGTAATCACTAACTACTGAGCTAACACTGTGGTACGTAGCGACATAACCTCTACACGCGCAAGGTTACTCTCATCCATGGATCGTGCCCAAGCCTCTCGGGACATCCTAGCCTCAGCCTCTATGAGTCTAGCAGTACGTGCATGTACACGCCTATCCCTAAACAACATGCTGAGCCGACCAGCCAATAGCTATCGCTCAGTCTGCTCATCATCCAACCTCGTATAAACCTCGTTTGTGTCCTGCCTAACCCTAGTCTCAAACTCTGTCATCCTCTAGCTAAACTCTGTCACATTGGTAACTACTGGTGTCCCCTGCATGGACTCAACTATCTCATCCCAAGAGTCGGTGATCCCATATCTAACATCTCTCTCTAGATCACGCCTGATCACCCTATCCATAGTGGCAACAAAACTATAGGCTGTCCTAAGACCTCTAGCCGGTCTAGCAACAATAGCAGACGAGCTCTCTCTAACCTCGTACCTAGGACCAAGAGCGATGCCTAACCTCTTCCAAGGTGGTAAGGTAACCTCGGGTCTGTTGGTTCCACGGTCAGTAGAGAGTAGATGCAAAGGTGGTGTCCCTGATGATGGTGCATCTGGTCTGGTGTGGGA